>JAODAL010020631.1:0-68927 GCA_025379985.1 Phyllomedusa bahiana | reverse complement strand
AATTTCCCAACATTTTAAGGGGATTTAAATAAAGTAAATTTTTTTCCCCCAAACCCTTTAATCCCGCCATCATCAAAAAGAGAAAAACCTTTATTAAATACAGAGGTATCATTAAATC
Source organism: Phyllomedusa bahiana (assembly GCA_025379985.1). Lineage (NCBI taxonomy): Eukaryota > Metazoa > Chordata > Amphibia > Anura > Hylidae > Phyllomedusa > Phyllomedusa bahiana. The sequence goes on along the minus strand of JAODAL010020631.1, from coordinate 68,809 downwards.
TGGTTTGGGGAATAAAATAGCTGTTTAATTGTGTATAGTTTGCATTTCAGAACCCAGTGAGTTTTTTTTCCTTTTGTTAAAAAATTTAACCCTTTTTTAAAGGTATTATTTATATATTTTTTTTAAATATATATATTATTTTATTATATATTTTATATTTTATATATATTTATAATGTGTGAAATGTTCCCTTTGGGACATTTTTTTTAGCTAAAAAGGGGATTTATAGTTTTGGCATTAATTTGTACTAATTTTACCCCCCACTAGTATTACCCCTTTATAGAACCCATTAATAGAGCTTGAAGAAATGACCTATTTTCAGGAAGGTTGTTTGGAAATTGGGGTACAGTACAATCATTGAAAAATTGAAATTAAAGGGCCCTTAAAATTAAAAAATTACAGTATGTTTTGGGTTTTAAAATATGTATGATTATTTTCACCTGTCAAAACAATTTGTAATTTTACCATCCCATGTATAGGGTTCCCCCTTACACTCTCCACAAAAAAAATTTATAACATTTTAAAAAAAAATCCCAAAAAAAAGAAAAAAAAACCAAAAAAAAACAAAAAATTTTTTTCAAAAAATATGCATGGGGGATTGAGGTGCCACATAAAGCTTTAGCCTATCATATGGCTGAATGAAGACCAATCTCCCTTTTGGGAAGGTGCAGTCCCCCAGAGGACATTACCCTTTGCAGTCTCTTATAAAATAGAGCAAAAAAAGGGGGAGTTGTCAGAGAAAATATAGGGTTACGTGATTTCTTAGTTCAATTAGTTTTGAATATTCTTAAATTCTGGGCTTTTTGGGAAAATTTTCTGGGGGACCTTTTTCGTATGGGGCATTAGACCTTTGATTCTCCAAATTGTAACTTTATATGTAATAAAATTTTTTTATTTTAAAAACAGCAGGGAAAAAAAAAAACAATGGTTGAAATTTTACTAAGTTGTCCCTCATTTACATATGTAATAAAGAAAATTTCAAATATCAAGGATCCCCCAATTTCCAAATTTTCAGGATTTCTGGAGCAGGGCGGGGTTTTTTTTGGGGCCCCTTTAAAGGGAACAATTTTTCTTTTTAAACATCTAAAAAACCCAAAATTTTTAAGGGGATTTGTTGCCTTGTTTGCGAGGAAAATTTGGTGGCATATAGGTTTAAAAGGTAAAATTACTGAAATGTAAAATTTTTAAAATTTAATCTGTAAACCAAAATTTTTTCTTGACAAAGGGGCTTGGATGTTATAAAAGTAAATTAATTTGCTGTTAATAATCATCATACTTTTGAATCAAATTTTGGTCAGCGGCTCCATTTATATTTACCCCCCTTTAAAAATTTCCCGCCCCCTACTTTCAAATTTTTCTGTTTTTGGTGGTTTATGTACTGGAAAAACAACCCCGGGGTTGAAAAAAAAAAAATTGATAAGGAAAAATTTTTTACAACTTTTAAAAGTTTTAATTAAAATTAAAGTATTCAATTGTAATGTTTAATGGGAACAAATGAGATGTTTCTTTTTAAATATTGCCATTTTAAAGCCCAAAGCTTGAATGCATTAATAATGTACACTTAGATTTGCTTTTGACATTATTTGGGTGCAATTTTTCATTTTTCCCTCAACATTTTCTGCAACTTTTAACAGATTTTAAAAACCCACACATCGAGAAATAAGTCATGGACTTATTGCGACAACAAAAGGCTCTTTTTGTCAATATCCCTTTTTTCGGGAAAAAATAAAAAAAAAAGAATGAAAAAAAAGGGTGTTTTTTTTTAAAAAGTAAAATCCTTAAATTTTTCGGGGGTAAGTTTTTTCTTTGTGACTAATTTATAAAAAGGAAAAGGACATATTTCACAGTGCTTTTAAAAGATTTTTCCAATACTTTAAATTCCACATCGGTAAATTAATAAAAAATAAAATTGGAATAATAATGATAATCAAAAAACCTTCACCCCTTTTATTTTAAAAATAGCCCCCTTTTAAAAAACCAAGATTTAAAAAAAGGCCTCAAAACCAGCTACATTTTTTCCATTTTTTTCCTTTCTTTTTGGCCCTTCCCAGCAGAAAAAAAAATTTTTGGGAAATTGCTTTTTTAGTGTTTATTAAAAGGTATGAGATTTTTTTATTTAGAAGAAATTGCATTTTGTGAGCAGTTTAGGGGTATAATGTGTACTTTCTAAAAAAAATTGCCATGATTTTGGGAGTTTTTTTATTTTATTTCAATAAAATTTTTATTGGGGAGTGGAAATTGGGGAGTAAAAGCACCCAACCCTTTTCTCTAGGCCTTACCCCCAATAAAAGGGCCCAAACCCGGGAATGGCTGGAAGCCATACTAACAGACAAATTAAATTTTATGTCGATAGTCGTACTGTGGGACCCCAAATTTAAACCCGGGGGGCCTTTCACTCCCCCAAAGGGGTTTCCCCTTCCCTTGGTGGCGGGTGCCCTTAAATCGCTCCGGGGCAAAACCCCATAATCTGGCTGGGTTTTACACGCCTTTTCAGACCCCCGAGTGCGGCCTTAAATATTTTTTATGTGCGTGAAGGGTCGGCGAAAATTTTAACCTATCGCCGCTTGGAATTTGGTTAAAATCCAGAAATTCCTTCCTTAACTGCTTTAATCATCTATCCCCGTTGGGTTTTTTTGACCCTTTCAATACCATAAAGAGGGAATGTATCTAGGGAATCTTGATGTTCCTCTACAAAATGCTTTACCGCTCCCGACATATTAGACTTTTTATTTTTTATGCCTGTGAGATGTCCGGCAATCAAGGTTCCCTAGATACATTCACTTTTTATGGCATTGAAAGTGTCAAAAGACCCGAGCGGGAAGGAGACTGGTTGAAGGTAGTAGGAGACGGGAAGCCTTCTGGATTCTTACCCTAAATACCAAAGTCCCGTTAGGCTTAAATTATCGCACTGGCCTTACTTATGTATATATTAGGCAACAAGTAGAGTGTTAAGTCATTTATTAAATAAATGTATGTTGAAAAATGTGATATCTATATAACATTTACTAGCATTAGAATATTTTGGGGCAGCTTAGGAAATGATTTTTGTAATTGATTTTAGTAGGTAGTTGTTAAACAGTTTATTTTCTATGTTGTGCATTGACATTAAAAGGTTCTCCTATCAACGGCACTTAAACCGCGGTTCACCAATAGAATCTGAATGTCTAGGGTCTAGTGTGTGGATCCAAGAGGCTTCTCGATTGGTAAGACTCATCCTCCAATCACCGCTTTTAAGAGGTTTGCGGCCTTTTCTAATTCCGTCACACTGACCCTTAGCTAAACCCATGAGCCCGAAAAAGTTTTTTTTTAATCACCGAAACATGACAAAAGTTGATGTGTTAAGTTTGTGAAATTATAAGGGTTATATATAAAAATAAAATTATAAAAAATATATTTTAAAATATTATTTTTAAATTTTATTTTGTTTAGACCGGACGGGTCCCAAAAACGCCCAAATATATTTCCCCTCTAATAAATCAAAGTGGGGGGCAATTAAAAATAAACTTTTATTGAACTAAGTTAAAAAAGGTTTTTTTTCCAAATGCATCAAAAAAACGCTTTAAAAATTATAGGCTAAAATAATAAGCCCCAAAAAAAAACAAAACACAACACTTACTAGGGGATCAGGGAAAAGAGGGGAACCGAGATCTTTTGGATGTAAAAGGAGGGGGGCTCACCCACCCCCCCTTTAGTGGGCCCGTTATTCCCCCGCCAATAACGGAAAAAATAACGTCCCGATAAGGGCGGGCCCCCTCCCTAACCTGGGCCCGGATCTCCCCTAAATTTCCCTAAATGTTCTAAATAAAGCTAGGGTGACAGAAAAATAACCTTACTTTTATTCTGTCCCAAAGTTTCGGGCGCCCACCCGAACCTCCCCGGAGACAAGATTTTTTGGCTATAAAGATTTCGGCTGAATTCCATATCACGAGGGGCATGTGGCTCCCCGTGTCCCCGGGGGCAAAACAGGAAGGGTGTACAATGGAGTGTAATCCCAGCCAGGGTCCTGGCATGCACCTTTCGATGTCCAAACACATGCCCCCAAGGTAAGGAGCCTTGGGGGAATGAAAGGGCCCAAAATTCAATGGGTGTCGACAGTTTTAGACTGCGACATATTTTTAACCCTGTTAAATGTTAGCAAGGCTTCCAGCTATTTCCTGGGTCCTTCATTGGGAGTGAGCATAGAGCGGGGTGGGTGCCCCCCAATGTTCCACTCCGGGATTTAACCGGAGTAGGCAAGCTGGTAACTGACAAAGGTGGTTACAACCCCTGCTACCTTTAAGTCTTGGGTGAGACATGCTGGGAAACCAGGGGGAAAAACTTACAGGCTTAAATAAGTTGGTCTATGTTAGTTAGAGCTCAGACGGGCGGGTGTTTGTTTTTTTTTTATGTTTGTGCATGTCTTACACTTGTATTTCTGTTTGCTGCTAATAAAATACAGAGGCCCTGTATTTTTACACCTGGAATCTGTCTCTGTCTCTGACTGAAAACACATGAGTCACGATCCCAGAGCCGCTAAAGCTCACAATATGTTCTCGTATTCTATGTTGTAAACATCTAGAAGTGTAACTGATGTATTGAACATTACATTTTGAACAGAGAGCCATATACAAATGACATATTTACTTTGACAGTTGTCATATTCACTGGGCCAACATAAATTTAGCTTAGCCCTGATGAACTCTCCTATCGGGAGATTAAAAACAACATGTTTCGGATGACAACTTGAAGCATGGAGCATCGAAATGCCAGAACTGTTTTTTTTTATTTTTTTTTTGGTTTTTTTTATACATTTTTACCCCCAGGGGAACCCAACACCTTTTTTCAGAAACAAATCAAGAAAGGACATTTCAAAATGATAAATTTTAAAAAGTAAAAACCAAAATTTGGGTCATTTTTAAAATTAAGGGTTAATTCGGGAAACCTAAACCCTAGATTCGGAAACATCCACAAGATTTAAATTACAGAGAATTTTTTTTGGGGCGAAATGTAAAAAAACTGGTTTTTTTAAATCCCTTTGCATAGAAAAAATTAATGCCCCTTTGGGGGGAGAAACCAAAAAAATTTTTTTAAAACGCATTTAAATGTTTTTGTCCTTGGAATAACTCACCTACTTTGGTGAAAATTACAGTTCTTTTCAAAAAGGGGGAATTTAGGGGGGTCAAGATTTTTTTTTGCGCAAAATAAACCAAAAAATTTGGGCCCCTCAGTCTTTTGGGGGGGCCATGCACCCTTTTAATGTAAAATTTACGGGTTTCAAAAATATTTTTGTTAACTTTTTTTGGCCCAACGAAAAAAAAGGGTTCTTGTTTTTTTGGGTTTAAAAAGGGTCCCCTTTGTAAATCTGAAGGGTTACTGTTCAGATGTTAATTTTAGTTAAAAAAGGGGAAAGTTTCTTTTTTGGGTTTTCAGTCATTAAGCCCTAAGACCTGCAAAAAGGCTTGAAACTCAAAAAAAAGTTTTTTTTTGCTGCTTTGATTTTTTTTTTAAATTTGGGTACAAAAAAAATTTGGGAGTTTTTAATATTGAACAAACCAAATGAGTGCGAAAGCAAACTTTTTTTTTTTCCTTTTTTTTTTGGGTTTTTTCTCTTTTGGGGAAAACCGAATTCCCTTTTCCCTACACCAAAATTTTTTAAAGGATTACTGGTGAGAAGACTGTTGTTATATTTTCTTGATTATAAAATTTTATAAACAGATGAATTTTAAAAAACCACATTTTTAAATTTTTAATTTTTAATTATTTTTTATTATTTTTTTATTAAAAATTTATTTTTAAATTATTTTTAAATTTTTTGCCAAAAGAAGCCCAAAGGGTAAAGTTTTGGGGCGGGCATTTTAGTTTGCTGAGGAATGTATTCTTTCTCTGCAGGTCTTACCCTTCATCTAATGGGGAAATAGTTTCCCTCATAAAAACTTTGAAGGGGGGTTTTTCCTGTGTTCTGGATTAGAACTGAATAGCATTGGGGGCTCCCTTTTAAAAAAAAATCAATGATTTTCCCAAGGAAAAAAATTGGGTTTTCACTTTAATAAAAAGCCAAAAAATAGAATGAACTCTTCACAGCATTGTCAGTAAAATATGTCTAAAATGTTCTTAAGAATAATTACAATTCACTAAAAATATTGCAAGTATAAAGAGAACAACAATAAAACAAATCTGATTACCGTAATATGATAAATCACAAAGTACTGAGACATTCTAAGTAAAGATGTATGCTTTGTTTTCTAAATGACCCACATTTATGTTTAACATTTCTTTAGAAGATAAAAATTGTGATTTCATGTTTCCAATTGCTTCTTACTGTCATACTGTGCTTTGTGATTTTATAATGAAAGACCTTTTAAAGATTGTTAAGCTAAAGGTCTGCTATTAAATTGTTAAGTGGTTTAAAAGAGTTATAAAATTAATTCTCAAATGTCTTGTCTGAATGTCTTTATTCACCTCCTGTGATGTTTTCGGTGGTGATGTGTGCTTTTCCTGTGCTGTATGTGTAGTATACAGGAGAAGATGGACTTATACACTACTAAAAGTGCTCTGTACTATTGTGTATTGTTGTGTATTGATTGATGTTCATACTGTATCAACTTTGTGGTAATGTAACTTAGAGGTAAAATTGTTATGTCATGCTGATGTTGCTCTGAGATTTTGGAAGAGTTAACAGCTACACAGTTTTAAGGAGCGAGTTGCCTTAGGGACAGGGGAGTGGCATAGTGTTTTAAAAGGTTCAGTTATTTAATTAGTGTAGGAGCTGGAGTTGGAGTTGTTGTGGTACCAACATGTCATCCTGACAGAAGCACTGCCGTCCCCTTGGCTCAAGGGCCAACATAACCTCTATGTCCTAGTCACATGAAAGGAAATAGGAAAAAAGTACAGCTAAAGAGAAGGAAGCAGCAGGCCTGTCAGTGGAGGAAGCTAGAATCCAAGGAAGAATCATGAGGTACAGTTCGTCCTGCACACCTCATGGCCTTTGAGATCCAGCAGCTTCTGGCCTGGCACAATACCCAATAGTTCTATGAAATTCCCAGATCACTTGGGGTAAGGGGGAAAAACCTTGAGGACATATCTGGAAGACTCTTATGCATAGGGACTTGAAAAGTGGGATTGCCGACTATGTTGCTCTGTTTGTATGAAAAGACTTGGAAAGCTGCCTTTTCTATGTGTATAAGTCCTTGCGTGGAAGAACAGTAAGTTAATGTTGGACACCTCTCAACACGATCACAGGCAGTTAGTGGACTACAACCACTTGAGTGTGTCCCAGGAAATACCACCATCATTTCTGCAGACCCCTTAACACTGTACTGACATCAGGGGAGCATGAGAGGTGTGGTAAGTGATGCCACCATGACAACTACAATTTCCATCCTTTCCGATGCTCTCTCTGGTGCACTTTATATGTAGCCTCTACAGCTGAGGTGCAACTTTGCCTGTTTGTAAATGCTTTATTTAAAAAAAAAAAAAAAACTTCAAGCTCCAGGATATTTTGCTGTGCTTCATCTATTTTTCTTCCTCCTAATTTCAGTCTTAGGGAATGCTCCCTGTTACCTAATTTATGTGTAGACATTTAGGAGGCAAAAGCAGAAGGGTGGGGTTTCAAAGGCTTCATGGAAAAAAACTATTTGGTCATCTGATCTCCTGGGCTCAGCAGACGGCTGTTCCCAGTGTCTCCAGACATGTCTAACTACTGAGCTTCTTTTTATCAAAGGACTGATGTAAAATTTGATAGAACTTGATGGACATATGTCTTTTTTTAGTCGTATTAACTATGTACCTATGTGTAACTGCATTAAGCCTTCAGAAAATATTATGACAATATCTTACAAAAGGGCTTAACTTTGGAAGACACACTTTTTTTCCACTAAACCATTAAACAATACATTTTAATTAATTTATTTTTATTAATCTGGTCATGGTGTCTCACTGATCCCCAACGTTCAGATGTAAAATGTGATGGAATTTGGAAGAAAGTGTTAACATCCCATAGGGTTCCACAGGTTTAATTAAGTATTGAACATTTCCAATTAAAATCAGTGGACTGCTTATGTAAAGTACAATAGTACGCCAAAGGATCAACCAAAGGATCTCTTGCATCTTTGGCCTAAAGTACCTACAATGTAGCAAAATTAAACTTGACAGATAACACACCATAATATCATGACCAAGATTGCTACTTCAATCTGTTTAATGCTTTTCAATGGCTTTTGTTTTGCAATGAGAAGAAAAGATGTGATATCACGGTCAAGCTAAACTCGGCTACTTCCATAAGCAGATGTACGTGAATCCATATTTACAATCTGTAAACTCTTAGTGCGGTTATACACTTATACTTCCTTCATTCTGTTCCATACTTACAGGACAAAAAGTTTGTTTGTAGATACACATGGATTCACATGGATCTGCATTAGGAATGTATACACAAGCAGTAGAATATTTTTAATCAAGGCAATTTACCAAGTTTATTGACATAGTCTGTAAATTGTAAGTCAGACCACTGGTTTACCCATTTTCTAAATGGTCCAGGTTAGTTAAAGTCAAAGAACACTCTCTTTGCTATTTAATAAAAATAAAAAGTCTGACATTAATTTCTCATCGCAGACCTCACATGGCTTTCGCTGCGTGCCTGCCTTTAAAGAGAAATCTCTACTTTTCTGTACCAATAACTTACTGACAAATATATCTAATATATACATCTTGGGCAAAATGTATGAACGGGGCTGTGCCAGAATTATGGCCTCAAAAACCTTTAGTAGATCAGTTCTATGGATGTATGAACAGACGTACTTCAAACTTTGGCGCGATACGTGCCTCGGTACCGCGCCAAATACACTTTTTAGTGTGACAAGGCTTTGTGGCTTTCTGGTGGCGTGTCGCACCACATTAGTAGGAGTAGACACATTTATGATTCTTTGATGCCGAAACTTTGGTGCAGATTAGTTAGAACAACTAGACCAAAATAAAGGTGGTCTGCCTGAGTCAGACTTGTCATATTGGCACTAGACTGCGCCTGTAGGTATGGCCTGCAGAAGAACAGGTTCATACATTCTGCCACAGTCTATACTGCCTTAAAGTAATTTAGAACTGGTCTATCTGTCACCCCTTATCTTGCTGAATATAAATATCAACTTTTGGAACCTCATGCATAACACAACTTTTGCAGCACTGTTTAAAGAGAACCTCTCACATTGAGCTGCAGTCCAGCCTATCAGCATTAAGCTATAGAGCAGGTGGAGCTGACCACATTATTATTATTTATTTTAAAGCGCCATTGATTCCAGGGCGCTGTACATTCAAGAGGGTTACAAACATAATATAAGTCAAACAAGTTCAATGCTGACAGTATGTGACAATCAACTGGCACAGAGGGAAAGAGAACCCTGCCCGTGAAGGCTTACAATCTACAAGGAAGGGGGAAAGAGACAGAAGGTGGGGGCAGACATGTTTGTGGAGGGTGTAGTGACAGCAGGGGTACTATAATTTATAGGCTATCCTGTAAAGATGGGTTTTCAGATTGCTTTTGAAGCTGGTGAAAGTGGAAGAGAGTCTGAGGGGTTGGGGAAGTGAGTTCCAGAGTGTGGGGGAAGCACGAGAGAAGTCTTGTAGATGGTTGTGTGAGGAGCTGATAAGAGGAGAGCAGAGAAGAAGGTCCTGTGAGAAGCGGATATTGCGTGAGGGGAAATATCTGGAGATTAAGGCAGAGATGTATGGAGGGGAAAGGTTATGGAGGGCTTTGTAGGTCATGGTTAGTAACTTGAAGTGAATTCGCTGGGCAATGGGTAGCCAGTGAAGGGATTGGCAGAGGGGAGAGGCAGGGGAGTAGCGAGGAGAGAGGTGGATAAGACGGACAGCAGAGTTGAGCATGGATTGAAGGGGAGCAAGAGTTCTGGACGGGAGGCCACAGAGAAGGATCTTGCAGTAGTCTAGGCGGGAGATCACGAGGGCATGGACCAGCATTTTTGTAGTATCAGGGTTGAGGAATGAGCGGATTCGTTAAATATTTTTCAGGTGGAGGCGGCAAGCAGAAGTAAGGGTGTGGATGTGTGGTTTGAAGGACAAAGCGGAGTCAAGAATTATCCCAAGGCAGCGGACTTGCGGGACTGGTGAGAGTGTGGAGCCATTGACTGTAATAGAGAGGTGGAGGGATAGAGTGGGACAGTGGGAAGATGATGAATTCTGTTTTCTCTACATTAAATTTTAGGAGACGGGAGGAGAAGATGGAGGATATGGACGACAGACAGTCTGGGATCCGGGACAGTAGAGAGTTGATGTCTGGGCCGGACATATAGTTTAATTATAAATGTACCAGTATAGTTTGTATTTATTCATTTAAATATTTTCTCATTCTGGGCTTAGGAGTTCAGTGGGCGGTCCTATGTACAGAGGTAGTGGTCCCTGTTAGGACCGCTCACTGGATTCCTAAGCATAGAAATATCAAAGGTTTAAATAAATAAACTGCAGCTTATATTGGAAATTACACAACCACACCACATATCAGTATGCTCAGTTCCACTGGATCTATATCATGATGCAGGTAGATTGGACTGCATTTTCAATTCAATAGGCTCCATTTAAGCATTTCATGCTCTTCAGCATTGATGGTGTTTCTAACATTAAATATCTTGTAGGTAGCAAAAATGAATTCAAATATTTAATGGAAATCACTTGAAGATGTGACACTAAAACTATGTAAGTGTGTGAAGTGTCATTTCTGAACAATGGGCTTTTTCAAGAGTTCTAGCTTACAGTGATAAAATCAATAAAAACAATATCTCTCTAGGGAAAAACAGCAAACATGTTATGAGCAGACCAAACTTAATCAGACACCTTAATACTCAAATAGAAAAATAATAGGAGTTTGGTGCACTTCTCTGCTGTTTTTTCAAGCTTTTATTTGTTTCAAAACCTGCTGCCAGATATTGGTCAATTGGAAAATACTAAGAAATAGAAGTAAGCTCTAGAGACAATGTTTCCCATTAGGGCTGCGCCATTTTTTAAGTGTATTTTGCACAAAGAAACCTGTTGACACCTTATTCTCTATATAAATACACTGTTGTACACCAAAACCAAGCACATTATACACCAGGCACGATACATTTGAATGCGCCTAAAATAGGCACATGAAATATGCTACCAATAATATGCTATGCACCTAAATTAGGCGGATCATTATCCTATGCAAGGTATACCACACGACAGATTTTTGAAAGGTTCATTCATTGAGTCGCACTATAAACTCATTTAATGCACCTTAAAACTGGTGTGGCGGTGCCTCTTTTCTGACATGTCGCCCTTGGTGTGGCTTTTTTTTTGCCTTTTTTTTAGACTTCCGTTTTTGTTAGTATATGTTGCATTTTTTGTTAAATTTTTTGTGTTAGAAATAATAATTTATTTGGGAAAAATGCTACAGAAAAATAGGCGACCAAAACTGTAACAAAAAGCTATGTAAAGATGTGTTACATAAAAAATGCCCTAAATAGGAGGGCAACATGCATGGATTGAAATCTCTCACTGCCTGCACAATGGCCATTTTCTTGAATCCCTCAGCCAATATGTTGAGAGATGAATGGAGACAAGTGGCAGAGATTTACAAGATTAGAGAAAAATAGTTCAATAATGTAGACAGAATGTTGTAAAAAAGGCAATATTTTAATCTATTATAGATCTAGTTATAGGGCTGATTGAGCAGGACACGGGCTTGCTAGATGAAGAGAAAGCACAGAAATCACTGCTGTGCTCTGTTTGCCCAGCTCGTAAGCTCAACTTCTTGACTATAGACACCTGCCCGCACTGTAACAACACTATAACCAAAAGCTTGCCTAGTTACAACGTGGCTGATGCATAATGCTCTCCTTGACATCTCCAGAATTGTTGACGGCCATCATTTCTGCTCAGAGTAAATAATCTTTCCTCACTGAACAGCACTGAGGGGCACTGGTCCCTTGTCCAGAGTAGATGCTCCCTGGCCTATGCAAGACGAAGCTGCCTGTCCCTGGTGGTGTGGTCAGGTACACTTTCTGGTCATCTAGCACATAGTCCACACTGATGTGAGTGGTTATGAATGGTCTGACATGACAATTAGGTGCCATTCTCCTCTCTTAAATGTGACTGGAATTGTATGGCATTCATCATCCGGTTCTGCAGGGCATTGCTTACAATGAAGCGGTCATCAGTGGACATCGACTTATTTGCCTTTCTGTGACTCATCCAGTCTTTCTTTATCTCTGTTGCAACCTGCTGATGACAGTCTGTCACACTCTAAGCTCAGTGGCCACTTTTGTCATAGAGTGTCCTGCTTGAAGCCTGACAATGGCCAGATACTGCTGATCAATTGTAAGGTGTTGTCTTGGTCTCATGATGTCAAAATGTGAACAGCATGATGAGGAGGACTGTTTAAATCCCAAATCAAATTCAGCCCCTAAATTTATTGGGCAATTCAGGGATCAAACACCTGTTGTGAATTTTGCCATTAAGCTCCTTGTTAGAGATCAGCAAGTTGTGGAAAAAGTACTGAAACATTGAACAGTTGGGCATTTGCATTCTAAAATTGAGAGATGGTCTTATTTATCAATGAAACCCAGCAACAGAAAGTCACGTGATTAATGACATAGACAGATTCCTCATATATAACTAGCACTCCAAGCTGAACTAACATACTGTGAACAAGGGCTCATTATTTTGCCCGAAACGCGTCAGTTTTTGCTACTGTCAGCGCCATTACTGTTTTTATCCTAGTGCATGAAGATTTCAATAAAGGACTGGCATTTTATTCCTCTTGTGAGAAGCGATTCTTTTGTGGTTTTCTAGATGGTCTTATTTAGTGTATTTTAAAATATTTTCAAGAAATTTTATGTTCAACCTGAAATTTCAACCAAAAGTCAAATATCCCTCATTTTTTGTCAGCAGTGTATATACAATGCCAAGAAAAAGGGTAACAATTTTGTGAACTTTTGAATTTCAGGCTCCATATGTCACCATTCACTACAGTTTTGAACTGGAATGTGATACTACAAGTGCTTAGCTGAGCTATAGAAGGAGGAGTGCAGTATACACATGTCCAGAACACTTTAGTGGCAAGCAGCCAGAGTATCTATCTATCCTGAACCTCCTTCTTCTGGGCCTCCTGACGTGTTGCTACTGTAGTAAGTCAGTAACTCTCTGACGCAAATTTGACTAACGTAACTATGCTTATTTAATTTATGTTAAAACACTGCCTATACAGCATTTGCCATAAGTGTCTGTTAGATGTGGGCCCCAGCTTTGACCCACACCTATATGGGCAACAGACACCTTTGGACTTGGACATGGAATTGAAAGGAGCGAGCTCAGTTTTTGCACCAAGGTCCATGAGCCTTTTCCTACACCCTTGACCTGGATCAACAACTCACCACCAGAAATCTAGGAACCATTATTTAACTGTAATTATACAATGCAACAAAGGCATCTAAGCCTCATTTAAACTCTTTTAACGAGTTCAACAGCACAACGTAATCAGTCAGAATGTTCTATAGTCTCCCTGTACTTTAATGTTGGTGTAGAAACCTTTTTTCCTCTAGAAGTGGATGCCCCCACAGTTATAGTTACAGTTCTGGGAATAAATAGACTGTTAGACAGATCTCTGTACTGAACTTTGGTATCATTATAAACATTTAGTTTAGCCATGTTTTTTTCTCCACACTGTAGTCCACCCTTTCCAATTAATACTTGGTTGCCTTCCTTTGATCCTGCCAAAGTTCTTTTAAGCCTTTTATGTACAATGATACTGAGGGGAGAAGCTAGAATTCATAGGACCCCATAACTAAATGACATAGGCCCCCACCTATTGTCAAACTAAAACAGCAGCATAAATAGTAGTAATTAAAGGTATAAATAATACCGCCATATATCAGGAAACCCAAATAGTGGTGCTAAATAGCAGAAAACCACCAGCTACTTGTTCCCTAAAAGAAGGAACAATGTTCTTGTACCTGGGTGGGCCCCCTCAGCCTCTTGGCCATAAAACAGTCGCTATGGCTGCTATGGCTAATGTTACGTCAATGCTGTTGCTCACAACATAAAAACAAAATGATACATAACCTTACCTGTGATGTACACAGTGATAGAAAAATATCTTATAATTTTTAAAATTTACAAGAAGTCAAATACTTCTCAGTCATATGCGTAACTATAACTATAGTAGACGCAGCTATTATGAGGCACAGGGACTGAGGGGGCCCACTTAGATCCAGCAACATTACTTATTTTTGTAGGGTGAAAAAGGTTGGTGGCTTTCTGCTGTCTGGCAGAACTTTGCAGGTTCTCTAGTATATATGGCAGTAATATTTATTAATTTATGACTTGTACGCTGCTGTTTTATCTTCATTTCATTAGGTGGTCAAACCCATCTTATTTTGCTACGGGGCCCTATGGATTCTAGTTACGCCCCTGTACTAATGAGGCATGGATGCTCACAAAGGACATTATATGAATATTATACCAAAATAAAAATACGGAGGACTATATACCATAAAATTTAACAAATCTTTATTCAAATAAATAGAATATTACAGACTTGATGTGTCGAGTATTGTCAGTGTGGAGGTTTTTTTTTTTTTACTATAGGTAAGATTCTATGGTAAATAAATATTTTTTGTTACAAAAATGTCTCTTTCATTTTTGCTTAGAACATTACTTCAGCACTTGCATCATTATGTTCTATGACCTATAATAAGCATGAAATTGATGGTCCATACTCAGTATATACTCAATAATACTCAGTATTACGAACTAAGCCTGTGATTTGTTGTTTTTGTCTCTTTTTAATTATGTCTGTAACATTCTATTTATTCTTAATCAAGACTTGATACTTTTGTGGTATACAGTTCTCTGTATTTCTATTCTGGTATAAGATATCGGGAGTGTATCTTTACTGTATATGATTAGTTATACTAAGTTTGGGACATATGGTGCATCTTCACTTATATACCTAGCCAATATATAAAGTATATTAGAGGTAGGGATCACAGTTGATGTCATTTCACCATCTATCAAAGCAATAACCTTCCCTATAGCCCTTTCTGGAACTGTATTTCTGCCTTTTAAGAGCTGCGTTTTCTCTTCTTTTGTTTTTGATCAAGAGAAACAGTGATAGGAAATTCAATCAGAGAAAGAATCAGATTTATTCATCTCTAACCAGCATGTACAGATAGGAAATTATACAGCAGCAGAAATATCTTCTGTGCGCCTCCACCATCATTGCAAATACAACATGCTGCAGGTTTGGAAATATTTCACTGGGAGATAAAAACTTACCTTGTCTATACGTTCTACCATCTGTGGATACGACCTGCATAAGATCTTCCAATTAACTACAGCAGGGCTACTGTTCTCTTAACTAGAAAGTTAAGCAAACATTCCAACGCTAAGAAAAAAAAATGACCTTTAAGAAGAATAAATGGTATCAGAGACATCCAAAGAATTCCTAAAAGGAGGAAGTCTGGAAATAGGCTTGTTTCTACCACTGCTATTTTGGTAGGTTAAGTACTAATGAGAGTATGAAGGTGCGGTTTGAATTTCTTTTTTTGAAGTTTAAGGAAGGTGGAGTTTGGTACATGCAGGTTTATTTTTAGATCATTTCGGAAACAAATCTGAGGATTTTCATTATGATGGGAATGTGGTGAGAAAAGTAAATGAGACAAGTTTAGAGTGAAGAATAGGGGTGATAAAACTGTAAGAGTACTGCGACTGTTTACTACAGCAACATATTCACAAAAATAGTACACATTGCTTAAAGTTTGTGAAACGCAGCAAAAAGTTCTTCCTTGATGACAATGACTAAGATGCCATTACACAGTATATAATGCATACACTGTAACACTATGCTTAAATTTGTGTAATGAGATTATTTAGTAAGATTACGTAATTCTGAACATAGAAATAATCTGTGGTTGGACCTTTGCAGTATATATGGTTTTGCTGTTCTTATGAATACATTTGGTCTTTTAGCAATTGTAATCCTTGTTGCTATACCACTGTTCAGCAATGTGCTAGTATAAGGAGCACAGCCATGTCAGTAGAGGCTGTACCAAAGTAAACAGGGTCCCTGTGACTCCAAACTATGGAAGATATTATAATACAGGGATATTCTCTGATTGAAGACATTTTTAGTAGTGATATACATCCAATGGAGCATGTGCATGGCTCTGTAAGAAATTATAATGCATACAATAACATATAGAGGTGCAATAAAGTCCAATAGAAGATGCAGGAGTCATACTATGGTCATGTACATGAGGCCTTAGTCTAACCTGCAATGAGAGTAACAAATTTAGTGATAATACTAGAGCTAGTAGTAAAATTTACAGAATGTGAAATAATGTTCTATTAAGCAGAAACCTGATAGAGATCAACACATTATTTTTTATGATAATAAAAGTAAACTTTTGTCCAAGCTGGAAAATTAATTGCAGGAAATATCCGTGGTACCTTGAAAGTAATTGCAATATAATTAGAGATTGGCGAATTTCTCAAAAATTCGGTCCGGTCACTTCGCCGAATTTCCCAACAAAAATAAATTCGGTCCGAATTACTTCGGGATGAATCGCGTCAAAAAACAGCTGTTTCCAGGCTGCACAGAGCCTGCAGGGTGCTGTAGAAAGTTGTGCCATGCTTAAATATGCAGAGGGAGCTTGGTTGGGGCTTCATACAATGTTGTGTTTTAGTATGACACGCAACTGAATGCCGCCGCTCTTAGAATCGCTTCACTATAAAATTCCCTGGGCACTTAAGAGGGCAAAACTGACCAAAAAAACTCAAGCGGGAATGTAGCCTAATAAAGTCATGCCAGCGAAAGCTGGAAAAAAAATAAGCTGAGAGCTCAGGTGGCAACATTAGTGACAGAGTGCGAAGGTGACGGTGGAAGCCACAGCAGCATGAGGCCAGAGAGTGGCACAATGACATTCGGGGAGGTGGCAAAAACGGGGTTGGGCACAGAGGGACAAGGGAAACAGTGTGGGGGGTAACGGCAGCAGCCAAAAGCAGAAAGCATGAGGTCAGGCAGGGGCACAATAAACATTCCGGGAAAAGGTGGAAAAAACAGTTAGGCCAAAAGGGGCAAAAAATTTACAAAAAGAATAGGCACAGCAGAAGCAGCATGGGGTCAGAGGGGGCACAATGACCAGTGGGGGAGGGAAAGGGCAGCAGCGGCATGGGGTCAGGCAGGGGCCAGATAAAATTTGGGGGGGAAAAAAAACAGTAGTAGGCTACAGAGTGGCAAATGACACGTGTGGAGGTCACGGCAGAGCAAAACATGAGGTCGGGCAGTGGCAAAATGACATTCGGGAGGGGGCAAAAAACGGAGTAGGACCACAGAGTGCACAATGAAAACAGTGTGGAGGCACGGCATCACCAAAGCAGCGCAGAGGTCATACAGGGGCCCAAAAATGACATTCTGGGGGTGGCAAAACTGGAGAGGGCCAAGAGGGGGACAATACACAGTGTGTAGGTCACGGAAAACCAGCAACGCACATGAGGTCATAGAGTGGCACAATAAAAAGGGGGGGAGGTGGGTGGCAATACCAGCCCCCTGGTAAAAGGGTTGGTGGCAATGGAGAAATTCGTAGATTGTGGCATCAGGGGGTGGTGCATCAGAATAGTGGTGAGGCGGGTAGTTTAAACCCCAGACTAATTTCTCAAAAAGTTTTGGTAGGCGTCCCTGGCGGTATCTGACCCTAAGGCATTGGTGTGTGGAAATCTGGCCAATCCACGCCTGATTTTCATCTTGACAAAGGTCAGTCGTTCACATTTCCCCGGGAAAAAAGTGGGGTTTTCCTTGGGTATCGATGGGCCCCCCCCGCATGAAAAACCCACTCTGATGCCACACTACTGGCCGGGCAGGAAACAGCTTCTCCACTACAAAATCGGGAAGTTGCGGGCCCCAACATCCCGTTTGGGTGCCCAGTAGTCCAGCGGTTTTTTAAAATGAGGGGGCAGCGTGCTGCCAAATAGGCCCCCAAACCCGTTTTTTTCAGAGACTGCTCCAGGTCCTGCTGCTTCGTGGAGAAATGCCCCCCTCACCCAGGCGGGTTTAAGGAAGCTGCTCATCAGTGATCCGACTTAGGGTTGTGCTGTGGAGCTGGTACTTTCTCCTACCCCCCCCCCCCACCTTCACCAGCCCGCCGCGGGCAGTAGTACGTGGAGCTGAAGAACCCCGGGGCAGACCCCGTAGGGGGAGGGAGATGCCGGGACATTTGGGAGCGGCCAATGGCTAGGGGGGATTTCCCTATGTATTTTAGTTTGTCCCCCTCAGCAGCTGGGAAAAAGGCTCCCATTTTGGGCCGGTAGCGAGGTCCAATAGGGTGGAGAGCCAAAGTATCCTTCTGCCGGATGCTGACTATTCGGGTGTCACTAGCCAGGCAAATCGCATCTGCGGGCCATCTGACAATGACTCCGAGGGGCTCCCTCCTCCATCTCCACTGTATACTGCCCCCGGTGCTTGCGGGTTTTTTGCCTCGTTTTTTCCTCATCCCAAATTACCCCCTCCGCTGCTCCGGCTCCTCCTTTTTCTTGTCACCGGGGTAGAAAATCACTCTTTTCACCAACAATGCTTCTGCTCCAATGCCCTTTCCTCCTCCTCCTCCTTTCAGTCCCCACCGGACCAGGGGGCCGCGAGATGTAGTCGGCCCTTTTTCAGTCCCCTGCCAGACAGATATTTCAGCATCTGTTCCAGGACATGAAGAAGTGGTAATGACGTTATTCATTCCGTAGTCCTGGCGACTGACAAAAAAACGTGGCCTCCTCGAATGGCCTCAACAACGGCAGGTGTCACATATGAGCTGCCACTGGCTGACATCAAAGTTACACAGGGGAGTACTTCCTGTCCGCCTGGATCATCAAAAAATCGTTAATGGCCTTTCTCTGTTCATACAGTGGGGCCCAACTGTGCAAGCTGGAATTCCAACGGTAGAAAACATCGCATATCAGAGTGTGTTGGGGGGGGCCGTTCTGCCGCTGCAACTCGAGGAGGGTATTCCTGGCTTTGTAGCAATGGATGAATTGCATGCACAGTTTCCTGGCCATTTTCAAAAATTTCTGAAGATCGGTGGAAGACTTCAGGAACCTTTTCACAAGCAAAATTAAAACACATGCGCCATGCAGGGCACATGGACCACCCCTCCTCGGTGCAGCGCGGACACCTTTGTTACTCCATTGTCCGTCACCTGGTTCCGATTTGCAGTTTGGCACGGAGAAAGCCACACATCGATTTCTTGCTGCATGACGCGGAGCAGTTCCTCCCCTGTGGGGACTTCTTTCGCCGAGGCAAGCCAGGTGTAGAACTGCGTGACCCGCTGTGCCCTACACATGTGGTATGATGGAGCAGTACTTGTGGAGGCTGAGATGGTGGTGGTGGTGGAGGGGAGGAGGCGGACTTTGGGCGCAGGAGCCGCAGTTTGACAAGTGGAGGAGAAAGCGCCGTTTCCTGTCCAAGTTGTTGGTGTGTGGGCCGGAAGCACATTCACTCAGTGGGCCATAAAGGACATGTACTGGCCCTGACCGTAGTTACAGCTCCAGAGTCCGCGCTGCCCGTGCACCTTGGAACAAACCGATAAGCTCAAGGACTGGCCCACCTTCTTTTTCTACATATTTATGAAGTGTGGTACTGCCTTTTTGGAAAATAAATTACGGCTTGGACCTCTCCTTTCTCGGCTCGGCACAAGCCATTAGTTCTCTGAACGGTCCCGAGTCCACCATTTGGAAAGGAGGGACTGCAGTACCAAAACAAACTTGGACAGGAGCACGGTCAACTTCTGCACCTTAGGATGTTTGGAGGGATACTGTTGTCTCTTTGCAATCGCCACGCTGAACGATGCTGGGCCATAAGTAGCGAGGAGCAGGAGCATCTGGACCGGGAGATGATGGCAAAGAGAAACAGCTACCTTCTGCAGAGGTGGTGGAGCCTTGACTGGCTGCAATGGCATGCGTGCCACTGGGCGCTGCTGCTCCTGTTGCTGCGGTGGCAGGATGGACCACCATATCTGAGCCACGTTTCTCCCAGGCCAATGGATGGGGACGCTGCATGTGTTGACGCAGATCCGTGGTGCCAATGTTAGCTCCCTGGCCACGCTTCACTTTCTGCCTACAGATTCTACATATACCCATATTCGGCTCCTCCAGTGTCTTAGCAAAGAACTGCCACACCGCCGAGTATCGGATTTAACCGCCAACGCTCTGCACTGAGGACTACTACCCCCGCTGCCTCGCTGAGCCCCTGTGCACTACTTTCCTTGGACCTGCGAAGCGGGTTTTTTTACCCCTGGCCGCCCTTTGGGTCCTGACCTCACACTGCTGCTACACTGCTGGGCTCACGGCCACACAACCCCCCTTGCTGGCTGCACCCCTGCCTGACGCGCAAGCTGACGCCCCCTTTTTTCTCCTGACGATGATGAAGCCCTTGCCTCACCCGGCTCCCAAGTGCGGTCGGCTACATCATCATCTATTTGTGTTTCATCGCCTCTGCTGTCCTCATCACCGGTCTTGGTATGCAGAGGCTGACCCCTCACAACATGACTTCCCAATGCCCACTCTCAATCTATACTTTGCCGCCTACTGCAAGAAGCAGGGGATATTGGCCCCCTTTCTTTTGCTGCCAAGTAGCTGCTGACCCGCCCTCCTCAAATTTTTATCCTCGCTATATAGGGGGCGCTGGGCCCAGACCAATAGTTGATCTTGACTGAGGGAACCGGATGGGACAGAGGCGGGTTTGGGACAGGTGAGGGGCCGCTGACCCGCTCCCAGTCCATGCCAACTAAGGGGTGTGTCTGACGTTCCCACCAACTCTTGGCTGGGGTTGTCAGATGTCATCTGGGAGGAAGTGGATGACCCAGTTAACCAATCAAGAACAATTGGGTTGCTGAACAACACATGGCCTCACCGAATGACCCCTGCTGCAACGTCCCCTTGCTTTGCTGTGACTTGGTCCTGCTCCAGGAATGTTTGTGCCACTGCCACTCGCAGGTGAAGATCCTGCCACCTCTCTGTCTGACATACTGTTTGTTCTAAAATGTACAGAGACTGTTTGATGAAGATATCTGTATATGATAAATACACACCCTGTATTTGACTCCAAATGAACCCAGTAACAAGCTTGGGTAACCCTTGGATATAAATTGCGCTCCACAAATGGCCAGGAAAAATTTACTTGTATGTGTCGTTTAAAAACACTGTGTATTTTACTGAATGTAAAAGCACAAACAGGCTTAATTAACCTTCGGATATGAATTATGCTACAGGCAAAATTGCTTCTTTGGCGGTGAAAAAGAACGTTTCTTTTACTAAGTACAACTGCAGAAAAATACTTAGTTAACCCTTGGATGTAAATTGCACAAAAGAATTGAGCAACCAAAAACTACCAGCTTTGTAGCGTGTTACAATGGCGTGTATTTTACGCTACACAACAAGAGAAAAACTTGTAATTAACCTTCGCTTGTGAATTATGCTACAGGAAAAATGTCTTTTTTGCCGGTGAAAAAGACGGTTTATTTTAGTCACCACAACAGCAGAACAACGCTTAATTAACCCCTGGATGTAAATTGCGCAAAAGAATTGAGCAGCCAAAAACTACCAGCTTTGTAGCGTGTTACAATGGCGTGTATTTTACGCTACACAACAAGAGAAAAACTTGTAATAAACCTTCGCTTGTGAATTATGTACAGGAAAAAATGTCTTTTTTGGCGGTGAAAAAGACGGTTTCCTTTAGTCACCACAGCAGCAGAACAATGCTTAATTAACCCCTGGATGTAAATTGCTCAATAAAATTGAGCAGCCAAAAATTAACTGGTATTTGTATTTGTAAAAACGCTGTTTCTTTAAATGAATAAAAACAGGAAACGGCTTAGATCCCCCTTTGGATATTCAATGTGCTGTAAGCAGATAGCATTAAAATGTATATGCAGCTGCATGGACGCCCCACTGGACTTCAGATCCAATCCCCCACAAAATCAGAATAGAACGTTAAGAGAATCAGTCTCTGAGACAAACTGTGACACCCCCCAAAAATCGCTGTATAAAAATGAGTTCTTTAGTATCAGCTATGATAAGCAGCCGCGGCAGCACCTTCCCTACTCAGTACAGTGAGAGCGGTATGAGCTCCCAGCGTCGCGCCCGGACTTATATAGTGCGGTGACGTCACAGAATCCCGCCGGTCTCTGATTGGCTTCATCTCTGCACATGTCATGCAGGCTATGCTCTTGAAAAAGGCATACATTGAACCCGCCTCAAAAAAAGGGAAGATCAGAAGGCAGCCAAATAAGAGAAACAATTTATTTGAGTATCAAAAAAGACATCTTAGACAGTGAATGCCACAGGATAAAACCAAGTGTAAACCTGCATCTTGATCTTGTTGACGCGTTTCGAATCTAGCGATTCTTAGTCATAACAACATTTGTCAAGTTCCTACTTCCTTTTATAGGAAACACCCATTCAACAAAGGGGAGGGGTAAAAAAAAAAAAAAAAAGGGGAAAAAGAAGGGGGGAACAGACAAATTACCACATCAATAATTTAAAATGAGATCTGTTCTATAATTGAGACCAGAGGGGTTGGCAGTGTTCAACATAAGAATCCAATAGCCTTCCCTATTTAATAATGATCTTTTATGATCACCTCCTCTGGTTCCAATAGAAACAGATTCAATACAAAAAACTTTTAAATCCGATACATTTCCATGATGTGTATAATAAAAATGTTTAGACACGTTGGATACATTTCTTATGTCTGCACAAGACGCACCATATACATGTTCCCGTACTCTATCTTTCAAGCGTCTGGTAGTGCATCCAACGTATCTCAAGTTACATGTTACACATTCAAGACAATAAACTACATTACTAGATTCGCAATTCAAGAATTGTTTAATATTAAATATACTGCCATCTAGTAGACCTTGGATTTCTTTAGTTTGTTTTACATACTTACAACATGAGCATCTAGACAGACCACAACGAAAGAAACCTTCTATGTTGAGCCAAGTTTTCTGTTTTCTATTAGTTTTGACTAGGCTAGGTGCAAGAATGGAATGCAGAGTGGGTGCTTTCCTTGAAACGAATTTACAGCCATTCTGCAGCAACAGTCTTAGAGGATCATCTTGAAACAATATAGGGAGATATTTGATGATAATCTTTTTAATATGATTAAACTCACTACTATATTGATAAAAAAAGATTGGACTCTGTATTTTTTTTTTTTTATTGTTGAAAACATTTTTTTCTTGGAATTAACAAGTCTGATTTTTCCGTTTCTCCATCTTAATGACTGCTTATCAAAACGACCTTTTTGGGCCCCCCCCTTTTTTTTTTCGCAATCTATCAAAAACATTTTTTTGTTCCAATTCAAAAACTTTTTTGGAAGAACAATTTCTCTTCGCTCTAACTAGTTCCCCTTGGGTTTTAAAGTTTTTTAATGTATGCTTTGGATGACAAGAACTGGATGAAGTATGTTATTACTTGTGGTTTTTCAAAAATGTTGGTATAGATTTTTTTTATCCTCAGAAGAACCAGTCAAAGAAAGACCCAAAAAGTTGATGAAGTAATATGGTTTAAAAATTGTAAAAATAAACCAAAACA
The DNA here is from genome assembly GCA_025379985.1 of Phyllomedusa bahiana. Lineage (NCBI taxonomy): Eukaryota > Metazoa > Chordata > Amphibia > Anura > Hylidae > Phyllomedusa > Phyllomedusa bahiana. The sequence continues at coordinate 45,226 of JAODAL010020631.1, read as the reverse complement.
TTATTATTGAGTTGAAACAAAATGCTGTGCGGATGTCACTCAGTTTCCCATTGACGATGACGTCATTATGTAAGGGGCCCGTACAGCATAATAGGGTTAAAAAAAATGGAATGTTTATTTTTATGAAGACACCTTTTGTAAACCCTTTATCTGTACGGGCGTTACATAGATGACGTCATCGTCATATGGAATTTGATGTGACATCCGCACAGCATTTGTTTCATATCTCAAAAATGCTTTTGGTTTTTTTTTTACTTTTAAATACATTTTTCTTCTAAAACTTTTGGATTTTTTTTGGGGATGGTTCTTCTGAGGTAAAAAAATCTTACATCAAATTTAAAAAAACCAAAAGCTGTAATAACATCTTCTGCCAGTTCTTCATCCAATGCATACTTTAAAAGCATACCTATGGAGAACTATTAGAGCGAAGAGAATTTTTTCTTCCAAAATAAGTTTTGAATTGGAACAAAAAAATGTTTTGATAGATTGCAAAAAAGGGGGTACCCAAAATGGTCGTTAGATAAGCATCATTAAGTGGAGAAACGGGGAAAGATCGACTTGTTTACCCAAAGAAAAATGTTGCAAAAATAAAAACAAAAAAATCAGAGTCCAATCTTGTTACTACATATAGTAGTTTTTAATCATATTAAAAAGATTATCATCAAATATTTTCCTATATTGTTTCAAGTGACCTCTAAGACTGTTGCTGCGAATGCTGTAAAATTCGTTTCAAGGGGAAAAACCCACCCGCATTTCCCTTCTTTACCTGCCTAGTCAAAACTAATAGAAAAAAAAAACTTGGTCAACTTAGAAGGTTTTTTTCATTGTGGGCGTTAGATGCTCATGTTTTAAGTATTAAAAAAACTAAAGAAATCCCAAAGGGCTAATAGATGGGCAGCACATTTATATTAAACAATTTTGAATTGCGAAATTTGTAAATGTAGTTTTTTTGTCTTGAAAGTGTAAAATGTAACTTTGGGTTCGTTTGGTTTTACTCCGGGGCGCTTAAAAAATAGGTCGGGAACATGTATATGGGGCGTCTTTTGCAGACATAAGAAATGTATCCAAAAGTGTCTAAACATTTTTATTATACCCCCTCTTGGAAAATGATCGGATATAAAAGTTTTTTGTATTGAATCTTTTCTATTGGAACCCGGGAGGGGTTAAAAAGATCATTATTAAATAGGGGAGGCATTGGATTCTTATGTTGAACATGCCAACCCCTTGGGCTCAAATTTTAGAAAAAATCTCATTTTAAAAATTTTTGATGTGGTAATTTGTCTGTTCCCCCCCTTTTTTTTCCCCTTTTTTTTTGTTTTTATTCCCCCTCCCCCTTTGTTGATTGGGGGTTTCCTATAAAAGGGGAAATAGGAAATTGCAAATTTTTGTTATGACTAAGAATCCTAGATTCGAAAGCGTCAAAAAGATCAAGTGCAGGTTTACACTTGGTTTTATCCTTGGGGATTTCCCGTCTAAGAGCTTTTTTGATACTCAAATTTGTTTTTCTTATTTGGCTGCCTTCGATCTTCCCTTTTTTTGAGGCGGGTTCAATGTATGCCTTTTTCATCGCTTTGGATTTCGTAGCAGTCTGAGAACCTGCTTGGAACCGCGCCCAAACCCTCAGGTGAGCTGATTAACTTGGTTGAGGCTATGCTCTTCTTCCTCCCAGAGTTCTTTGCCCCATATAACGCCATGTGCTCACAGCCATTTTATCAAGCACACTTCGTTCACGCGAAGTACCCCAAAGTTCGACTTCGTTCCGAACCAAAGTTTTCTTGAAATTCTAAACGAATTCCACTTCGTAAGAATTAATTAGCCCATCTCTAAATATAATAATAAAAATATCAAGCAATAAAATCTAGTTAGAATTATCTTCATGTGCACAGTGCCACATTGAAACAGTTAGAGGATAAATCTACTGACAAACTAAAACATTGCATAAGATCAAACTACATAGCTTAAACAAGAAAAGTGAGGGCCCTACTAACAAGAGCTTACAATCTGTGATGAAAGGGGATTGATACAAAAGATAACATACTTATTTGGTATAATAGTTCAGGGTTATAGGATAGCTAACATACAAGTCCATCACCCAGTTAGTATCTGTGTATGAACAAATGTAAAGAGCACATTTGGGCATGAGAGGTGTAGGAAAAACTGTTAAATGAAGGAGTGAGTTTCTCAAGAGTAACAGGTAGGGAATGTGATAGCCTTCAAAATTCTAGTGGGAGGTTCAGTTTATGATGTTAACCTTAGACCACTGGCTAAAGTAGAACATGAGAAGGACAGAGATGTAGGGAGGTTTCACACTGTGGAGAGCTTTATGAGTGTTAAGTTTACATTTATTGTAAAGAGAATGGGCAACCACGCAGTGCTAGGTACAAGGTAGAGGCATCAGTGTAGTAACTGGATAGAAAGATGAGCTTTATTATACAGATGTAGCAGAATACAGCTTGACGTGATATCATGACTTTTCATATTATCTGCTCTTATTTGTAATCAAAGGCCATTGAAAAGCATTGAAAAAGTTGAGATAACATTCTGTGCTGTGATATAATGGTGCAATATCTGTTCTGTTTAGTTCTACTACATCTGTAGCATTCCAGATAGATTCAAGAAGATAAAGTTAAATGGGGAAAGACTGGTTAATAATAAGTTGAAGTAATGAAGATAAGAATGAATCAGTGTAATTAAAAGGGTAGGTTTTCTAAATACTTTTAAGGTCAATTAGCATTAGCGTGCAAGTTAATGAATATAGGGAGTAAAGGACAGATTTGAATTTAACATAACCTTAAAACAGTGAGTATGCCACACAGGATTAGTAAAACAGTAGTGAAATTTAAATTTCAAGTTTAGGTAGAGCGATAGCTTGCATTGTCATTGGATGTCATTGGAAAAGGTTTATAATTGAATGTTATCAGCATAGAGATGGTGCTGAAGTAAAATGTATTAATTTATCCTGTAGGGGCTGTGTAGAGAGAACTAGGGAGAGGACAAAGGACTGATCCCTGAGGAATCCCAACAGCAAGAGGAGGAGAAGAAACAGTGTGAAAGATACACTAGAAGAGCAGTCAGAGGAAGCTAAAAAAAATTAAAAGACAGCAGTATCCATAAGGCCAGAGAAGTGAAGCATACCGAGGAGGAGTTGATTATCTGCAGTGCAAATGCCACAGACAGAGTCGAAGAAAAGGGAACAGTTGCAATGATATTTAGCTATCAGGAGGTCTTTAGACACTTTAGTATGGTCAGTTTTTGTAGAGCATAGAGTGCAAAAACAAGATTGTTAGTAAGTTTATAGAGAAATAGCTGATTAGATGAGAGTAGATCACACATTCCAGGAGTTTAGAAAAAAGGAGAAATTTGAGACAGATCTATAATCAACCACTCAGGATGTGTCAAGAGATTTTTTAATAACAGTAGGTTCAGAAAATTAGAAAAGATACAAGAAATAATATAGATGTAAAATATTTTAGGTGAGTAGTGACAACTGAACAAGGTGTTAGAGAGTAGGATTGGTAATGCATGTAGTAGGGTGGGAAGAAGAGAGGAGCCTCAATACCTTATTATGAGCTCAAATTCTGGGAGTGAAAAAGAGGATATGTAGAACGGATAGAGATCAATGTTTGTTGGGAAATGGGATAATAATTAATGCTAAGTGTTGTCAATTTAAACTTTAAATTAAATAGTTAGAGGTTTGCAATATAGGATTGTAATATGATTATCGAAGAGTCATTTTAGATTACAAGAAGAAGTGGATATCAGAAAGGCAAAATTTCTGGCTTGTTTCGGAGGATGAAGGGCAGAGTTATAATCTCGGAAAAAGAACTTTTCAATAGGCAATTGACACACTTAGAAACCCATGGGCTTTAGAGCTAGAATTTGTTTATTTTAACTCTAAAAAGTACTGATCCTAATGGCACAAACTGATGCATGTTGAAAATAAAAACAATGAAAAGACCTATACTACTCTGTACCTTTACAAGTTGCACAAATCTTTTTTAGGATGTTTAGAAATTGGCACCTTCCTTTATACAAAATGGGTCCGACCCAGAGTGAAGCCTATTTTATATACATGGCCAATGAGCTTCTACCTAATCTTTTCCATACCATATAATGATTGACTTGAATCCTAGATTTTTTTGTTAGGAGTTCTCTTTCCTAACCTAAAATGCAAACTAGCAGAAACATTATTAAATCACAACTGGAGGCTGCCCTTTTCTAAAGCAGAAAGGTTCTGAACAACAAAGTTAAAGGGGGTTTCCATTGGTATTCAGAATTTGGTTGTTGCTACCTCACAACCAGAAATACATAAAAATGAGCTGATCTACACCAGCACTGCTAGTCCCCAGTCAATGATGATAAATTGTCCTGCATGTATGGCATATGGTTCTTGAGACCAGTAATAGGCTTATGGTGTTGTGAGCAGTGTATGTGACATCATCGGCTGGGGACTGGCGAAGAACACTATACCACAGCGACAATAGAATGGTGGTGAAGAGATGAGTTAGTTCCTGTTTTTTTAGTTCAGCACAGATAGGCCATGGACAAATTTTGAAAAAGTCCAGTCTATCTAAATTTGATTAGTACTGTTTTTGTTACCATTTTTTTTTTTTTACTTCTTAGCATTCCTACCTGTTATATGTTTGCTTCTCCTTTGTGTGGGTCTGAAAAACATTTATTTAAAACAATCTAATAGTTAGATGTTCTGCTAATGCATCATGACTATGCATCCTTCAAATCACACAGTTGAAAAACGAAGCAACATAATATCCTCATAAAAAAACAATGAACCCATCATACTGATAAGTTAATCTGTAGTTAAGATTGTGCACCCCAATGGGTTCAGATACTATTGTTAATAATGACAATCCCTGTACAGCACTGTGAAATATAATGCTGCTATATAAATGAATAAATACATAAAAAAATAAGCAAAGTTATGTACGGTGCAGAAACAAAGTTAAAGGTTTAGTCTTGAATTAAGACAATTTGTCTTATTTCCTAAAAGTCACTTAGGCATTGACATGATGAGGAGTATGAGAGCTCTGGAAAACTTTTTTTCTGCTACAAGTATCGCATAAATTACTACTGAAGTAACTGTGGTTATGCCTAATGACTTATACTGTTTGATGTCCATAGCACTGAAGTGTCAGGTATGGCTGTCATGGCTACACATAACTGGCTGAGATATTGAGTAACTACAGCAGAAAAAGACCCTTTACTGGAGGTGTAACTGGAAGAACAGGCAGTTCCAGACCACCTCCTTGAGCCGGTGTGCCTGGGCTAAGGTAAGCCCTGGATATGCTGCTATTACTGTATGACCATAGACTAGGTATTGACCCACGTTCTGCTATCTTTATTTAATGTAAGTTATTATCAGAGACATAAAACTGTTTACCCTCATTGAGTGATTTAAAGCATCTCGCTGTTGTAGACTGTGCTGTAAGGCCAAGATGTGTGTCTTTAAAGGGGTTGTCTCGCTACAAAGATTAGCTTTCAACATGTAGGGAACACTAAATAAAGACGTTTTCCAAATATATTGCATTGTTCATTTTTTTTTGTTTGGAGCTACAAGTGATTTTATCACTTTCTGTGCTCTCTCTGGTTCCCCAAGTGACCGACCTGTGTACTTCTTCTCCCCTGCTGTTTGTTCTATTTTATAGAAGGAATTGACATCATCACACAGGACACGGCAGCAGAGAACTCCGGACAGTGAGAGCTTGTTTGTTATCTGATCTTTCAGACAAAAGAAAGTAATTACTGCTGTTTACCTCAGAAGCTTCCCTGGTCCTGACACCATGAGATTTATCTAATTAGCAGAAGTATGAATACATGAAGCTCATATGCTAATTACAGACAGCTTGACCAGGAAGTGACAGAGCAAAGCAGCATTATTTCATTCATGTATCCTATGAAACTTTGAGATTAGACAACCCCTTTACGAAACTCTATAACCACTAAGCCTTGTATCCGTTTGTAAGTAACCACCAAGCTTTTGCTCATTGTGCTTCTAATCTAACCATTAAGCATTGTTCTTTCAGTTAAATTAGTTACATCCAGTTACTGCTGTGTGTTTACCTCTTCACTACACTCTCTGTGAGTGAGGCCTCATAGTTGGGTAAAGTGCCACATGTAAAACTGGACCTCTTACAACTACTGTAACAATAAGTATTACTCCAACTTATTACTAAAGTGAAATATACAGGAACCATGATTTTGATAAAAAAGGGTTTAGCAAAGAACACAAGATAAAGGTGAATTGATGATAATATAAGCCATTCACTTTTGCTGCTTCCATCACATAGACTAGGGAATACATGCAAAATTCAAAGCCCACAGGCTGAATGTGGCCTGTGAGAACCTAACCACAGTGAGCAGGGATAGACAAGGGCAGGACACAGAAGATCTGGCTCTTCACTTTCCCCAGATGACACCACCAGCACTTGGCAAAGGCGACGGTGCCAGCACAGGGAGCAGGCACCATCTTGGATTTAGAGCTCAAGTGTGCACCTCTGTACAACTCTGTTCAGGCAAAGGCAGTAGCACGGCTTTGACTTCCCAACCCATATATCCTAACCAGCCTCTAATTTCCCTTCGAGGGCAACTACAATGCTGATGTGAACCTCAGTGAAAATAAGTTTGACACCCCTGGAAAAGGGCATTACATGTGCTCTTTCTTTAGCAATATGTAACATAAATAAAACCTATTACGGCTCTCCCCCACCTCCACCACAAGTGAGCAACACAGGTTTCGCTTCTGCTCTATTATTGTTTTTTTAATATCACATACCAAAAGTGTGCACTGCTCTGAATGCCTGTTTAATTCATCCTTAGAATTGTGCTGACTCTTTTTTTATAGTACGCTGCTTTATATTTCAAAATGCTTTCATATTTCAAAATCTAACATAATGCGCCCTTAATTCTGCAAGAAATGCATCCATGACTTTTAACATGTCACAATTTTTTAATTGTTTTCGCAAAATACAATGCTAAGTCTGCAAATAGTCATACAGAACCCATGGAAGAAACCAAGCTGCTTTCTGCACATTAGAAATTCTGCTTCTACTCCCACACATTAAGAACAAAGGAGCCACATCACTTGTCATAATACCTCTATACTCAGAACACTGTAGTGGGTTACAATACATGATGCATTATACTGTAAACCCTACTAAACATACAATCCATATATCACAGACTGACAGATTGACCTTTCCAAAGAGCTCATTTACTTGACCTGAAATTATGGCACTATACCAGTCTAACACTTGAGTCATCACACTGTGCAAAACAAGGCATATGAATTGTGGATGTATTAAAATACATATGACTGCTTCTAGATTGATTTCCCAAGAGAAGACAATAAGCTAAAACAAATGCAAGTGATTTAACAATAAAGGTTAACTCTTTAGCAGCAACTAGATAGACGACTAACTATGATCCTACTTCACTAGTAAAAAGCTTTGTCCACCTTAAACTTTAAAGAAAAATTCCACTATTCGTGGCAGAAGAAAGACCACTTCAAGGATTATGTGCAAAATTTTAATTTCAGTCTCCAATGATCTAAGGAGATAGCACACTGTCAACTTGCCAATTCCTAACCTGATTTTATTTATTAATTATTTCTATGTTTGTACAATTTAGCTCAGAAGAAGGAATCTTTAGTGGAGGGCGTCATGGCAGAATCTAAGAAGGTGAGATGTGTGAATGGGGATTCATACTGATTTTTAGTAGGTATGATTTGACTTAAAAGAAACCCGCCAAGTGGTATATGTTGCCCTGTCTGACAGCAGGATGTGATAGAGAAGAGAAGCTGAGCTCTGAGATATATAGGGTTAAACAATATAGAAGAGAAAATGAGCTCTATGATATATAGGGTTATATGATGGAGAACAAAAGCTGATCTCTGTGACATATAAGGCCACATGTATGCAACTGTATAGGTCTAAAACTCACTCTTTTGCCCATTTTAATCTATGGGCAAAAAAGTGAGTTTTAGACCTAAACAGTTTCATACATGTGGCCCATAGTGTTATATGAAAGAGAAGAGAAGCTGAGCTCTGAGATATATAGGGTTGTATGATAGAGGAGAGAAGATGAGCTTTGTGATATATAGGGTTACATGATAGAGGAGAGAAGCTGAGCTCTGTGATACATAGGCTTATATGATAAAGGGAGAGAAGCTGAGCTCTGTAATATATAGGGTTATAACATAGAGGGAGAGGTGCTAAGCTCTGTCATATAGGTTTATGTGATAGGGAAGAGAAGCTGAGATCTGTGATATATAGGGTCATATGATAGAGGGAGAGAAACTGAGCTCGGTGATATATAGAGTCATATTGAGGAGGGAGAGAAGCTGAGCTCTGTGATATATAAGGTTATATGATGGAGAGGAGCTGAACTCTGATATATAGAGTTATACGATAGAGGAGTGGAGCTGAACTCTGTGATACATAGGGTTATATGATAGAGGAGAGAAGCTGGGCTCTGTGATATATAGGATTATATGATAGAGGAATGGAGCTGAGCTCTGATATATAGGGTTATATGATACAGGAGTGGTGCTGAACTCTGTGATTCAGATACATAGGGTTATATGATAGAGGAGAAGAGCTTTTTTTAGAGAAAAGAAGCAGAGAAAATCTGTTAAAGTAAAAATGAAACTACTGGGGACCCCGCCCACACACTGATTGACTGCTCTGAATAATAATAATAATAATAATAATAAATAATAATCTTTATTTTGCCAATATATTCTGCAGTACTTTACAATTTAGAGGTTATAAGTGCTGACAAAACCAAACATTACATAGTAAAGAGCTATTTACTAGGGATGAGCGATATTATCGACAATCGATATTTTAGGTGACAATCTTACAGATAATTTATTACTATCGCGCCATTTTCAGCGTTTCCTGTCATTTTGGCGGCCAGCCAATCAGCTCTGAGGATAGAGGAGGGTGAGGAGGATGTACAACTATATTTACTATTTTGCCATAGGCAAACTTAAACTCTATCAGTTCTCTATCTGTTAAACACTAAAACGTAACTTTTATTATATCTAACTCTTAACTTCTATACACACTATTTAAAAACCTGATCTTTAACCTCATCATTTAACCCTTTTTGCTTCTGAAAGAGGGAATAAATCCCTTTCTATTATCAAGTCTGGTGGAACCCCACCTACTAACAGGGGAGCCTTATATCTATAGCAAAGTACTAGCTTCAGTAAGGGATCCCAAGCCAACTACTTGGGCAGTCGTCACTAATCTCATAGACACAGAACAAATAAGGCCCCCTTGTGACACCATCTGCGGCAGGTGACACTTGTAGACAGAGGTGAGAAATCACAATTTAAAACGTCATATCTGACCTCGCCGACATGTTTCGCCAGCTAACCTGGCTTTATCAAGGCTTAGAGGTCCTCTGTCTACAAGTGGCTTGGGATCCCTTACTGAAGCTAGTACTTTGCTATAGATAAAAGGCTCCCCTGTTAGTAGGTGGGGTTCCACCAGACTTGATAATAGAAAGGGAGTTATTCCCTCTTTCAGAGGCAAAAAGGGTTAAATGATTAGGTTAGAGATCAGGTTTTTAAATAGTGTGTATAGAGGTTAAGAGTTAAATATAATAAAAGTTATGTTTTAGTGTTTAACAGATAGAGAACTGATAGAGTTTAAGTTTGCCTATGGCAAAATAGTAAATATAGTGATCAAAAGTCACTCTTTGTTCTCTTGCGAGATTCCCAATTTTTTGGAGATTATGAGGATGTACAACGTCACCACTCTGTGGTGTATGGATCTCATTGGCTGCAAAAATCACGTGACCTCGTTTTATCTATGCTGCTGCATTTCCTGTTTGAGCTCATACTCTGTCTATCACACTTCACAGCAGGACGTGTATCTCTGCGTTTAAACTAATATCTGTTCTAACAGCTCTGATAGTCACTTCTAATACAAGAAACCATTCACCTACAGCTTAGAATAGAGCTAGATTAGAGAATTTCACTTCTTATTTAGTTAGAGAAAGTTGTAAGGATATCTACTGGTGTGTGTAGCCGCGGGGCTGCGGGGGGAGGGGTGGGCGGCAGCAGGAGAGGCTTTTGAAACAAAAGGAGATATTTTAAAGTTCATTGTGTTCTGTGATTTTCAATTGAAAAATAATTGTTTCCTACCACTTTTTTGGCCAGCAGACCTCTGGTAGCAGTTGAAATTGTCCCTGTGTTTTCAGTTCTATTGCAATCACTGCGTGTCAGTGTTCCCAAAAACCGGCTTAACTTATCCCTATAACTTTTAAATAGTTTTACTGAAGTCCGTGAGTCTCAGTTTGGCGCAAAGAGTCCAGTTGTACGAATATTGTGTTCTACATATTTCCTAGTAAATTATGCTTGTAGTCAGTGGTCCGAAGGCCGCCATATTAATCCATATAATATTTAAATACTCTTATTGCAGTCTGTGCGTCTCAGTTTGGCGCAAAGAGTTCAGTTGTACGTAAATTTTGTTCTACATACTTCCTAGTAAATTACGCCTGTTGTCAGTGGTGCGTAGGCCGTCATATTAATCCATATAACATTTAAATGCTCTTATTGACTCCTTTTTCCGGCACTTTTTAATCTGTGGGTCATGAAGATTTAATGGTCATACTGCGGTACAGGACAGATATAGTCAATGTCCAGTTCAACTAAAATTCTGTTTCAAAGACTCCTTTTTACGGCACATTTTAATCTGTGGGTCACGGAGATTTAAGGGTCATGCTGTGGTGCAAGACAGGGATAGTGAATAGTCTGTCAGTTTTTTTCTGTGACTCTTGTTGCCTAATTGTCTTGCCTAAGATGTAGCACGTATCCATTTGACTGTTGTGGATGTTAATTCCAGCTTCTCCAGCCCTGTTTGGGTGTAAGAATGAAGGTGTTGTTCCTCTCCCATAGACTTTAATGGTCATCGGAGATAATCTGTTATCGACTATCGGCTATCGTCATGATAATTGACAATATCGACTTGATAACGATAGTTGACACAATCGCTCATCACTACTATTTACAAATCAGACACAAGGTGTAAGGGCCCTGCTTGCACGAGCTTACAATCTATTAGGGTATATGGGTGAGACCAAGGGTGAAAAGTGCTCAGTTTACACAATGGTCCAACCATGTTGCATAAATAAGGGGTAGTTTACATAAAAAGTGGATGAATCTGCCACCCAGACCATACATCTATATACAGATAAGTGCCTGTGACTGCCAAAGTGCAGGGAGTGACATAAATGCGTGTGACTGAAAGTGTGTGTGTGTGTGTGAGGGGGGGGGGGGGGACAATTAGTGATCTTGGTACACCTGCCTAAGAAAATGTGTTTTCAGTGCGCACTTAAAACTATGAGGGTTGAGAGTGTACCTCATCTATGGGGTAGCATCTTCCAGAGAACTGGTGCAGCACGTGCAAAATCTTTGAAGACGGGAATGGGAGGTTTGAATGATTGAGACATGTAGTCTAAGATCATCAGCAGTGTGGAGAGACCTAGTAGAATGGTAGACAGAGATGAGGGAAGAGATGAGATGTAGGGTGGTGCAGCACTATGAAGAGTGATGAGCTTGTAGCATATCTGTACTGAATAGGTAACCAGTGCAATGACTGACATGGGATTGGAGAGGGGAGAGTTTGCAGAGATTAAGCAGGGAGTAACACTAGTCAAGACGAGAAAGAATAAGAGCAATAATGAGAGTTTGAGTTGTTTCCACAGTAAGAAAAGGATGGAGTCTGGAGATGTTCTTGAGGTGCAGGTGACAAGAGCGAGGGATTGGATATGGGGAGTGAGGGACAGATCTGAATCTAGTATATCCCAAAGACAGTTGTGTTTGTTATGGTAGTACCACACACTGAAACAGAAATATCAGAGGGGTGTTGGTTTGTAAGTCATGAGATGCCAAGAAGTTCAGTTTTAGTGAGATTTAGTTTAACATAGAGAGAGGACATTATGTTAGAAACAGCAGACAGACCATCACTAATATTTTGTAGCAGGGCGGGAGTGATGTCATGGGAAGAGGTGTATAATTGGGTGTCATCAGCGTAGAGATGGTACTGGAAGCCAAATCTGCTTATGGCTTGTCCAATGAGGACTGTGTAGAGTAAAAAGAGGAGAGGGCTTAGAACCGATCCCTGAGGAACCCCAACAGCAAGAGAAAGAACAGAGGAGGTAGAACCTGAAAATGAGAAACTGAAGGGGCGGTCAGAAAGGTAGGATGAGGACCAAGAGAATGCAGTGTCCTGGAGGCCAATGGCACTGAGCATACTGAGGAGAAGTTGGTGATCTACAGTGGCAAATACTGCAGAGAGATCCAGAAGAAGCAACAGTGAGTAGTTGTCCTAAGATTTAGCCATCAGGAGATCATTTGAAACTTTAAAGCAGTTTCTGTAGAGGGTAAGATGTGAAAACCTGTTTGCATAGAGTCAGGAAGAGAGTTAGCGGTTTAGGCAAGATTAGATCAAGTGTTCCAAGAGTTTATAGCTAAAGGGCAGGTTAGGGACTGATCAGTAGTTAGCAGCACTGGACAGGTCCATAAAGGGCTTTTTTTTAGTAAAGAGGTTATGATGGCATGTTTAAAGGAGGAAGAAAAGATCCCAATGGAAAAAGAGAGAGAGAGTTAAAGATTGCAGTTAGGTGAGAGATGAGAGCTGGAGAAATGGACTGGATGAGGTGGGAGGGAATAGGGTCACTAGAGCTGGTAGTGGAGTGAGCAGACAAGAGAAGCCTAAATACTTCTTCTTCAGTCGTTGGGTCAAGTTCTGAGAGCAGACTAGATGATGTGGGGAGGAGACGGGTAATTGTTACTTGGGGACTTAGATATGATATTTTGACAGATTCTGTAAATTTTCTCTTTGGTGAATGACCAGGTCTTCAGCATAGTGGTCAGTGACTGGGGTCTGGGCTTTAGGCCTGAGGAAGGAGTGGAAAGTGTCAAACAATAATTTTGGGTTATTGTGTAATGTTGAGATGAGGGAGGTGAAACATTCTTGTTTATCCCTGAGAGTGGCAGTGTGGTAAGTCCTGAGCATGAGATTTTAGTGGAGAAAGTCTGCAAGTGGTGCCAATATGTCCAGGATGGTTGAGAGAGTCTCATTGTATTGTTTCACAGCCAGTTCAGGATAAGAGATAGAGATTGGGGAAAGTGAGGACTGTATAGTGTCTATGAGTTCCTGAGTGTTTATAGAGCAGATATTTTTAAATGTGGAACACGCAGGTGTGTCCAGAGAAGGGTGAGAACTAGTGATAGTGAAGGAGATAAGGTTATGATCAGAAAGCGCATAAGGGGAATTAGTAAAGTTAGAAATTGAGCAGACACAACAGAAGACCAGATCAAGAGCCTTCCCATCCTTGTGAGCAGGAGAATCTATTAATTTCAAAGAGGCCAAGGGAAGGTGTTAGTGAAAAAAAAAGCAGGAAGCAGACATGGGATCTTCAATGGGGATAGTGAAATCACCCATGATGAGAGTGGGTATTTCAGTAGAGAGGAAATGAGGGAGCTATGCAGTGAAATGATCCAGAAACTGGTGGGGTGAGCCAGAGGGTCTGTATACAACCGCCAATCTTAGAGAAAATGTCTGAAAGAGTCTGAGGGTGTGGATTTCAAAGTAGAGGATAGTGAGGAAGGGTGCATGAGGAATGACTTGGTACATGCAGTGTGGAGAGAAAAGTATGCCAACTCCTCCACCCTGCCTGTACTCAGGTTTGGTGAAATTTAGGCCACCATAGGCTAGATCAGCGGGGGAAGCTGTGTCAGATTGCTGGAACCATGTTTCTGTGAGAGCTAGCAGGTTCCGGGAGTTAAAGAGAAAAAGACAGAGAACAGCAGTGAGTATGTTACAGACAGAATGGGTCTCCCAGAGTGTAAATTTAAAAGGGGTAGGAAAAGATGTGCAATGAATATTATGCAGATTAGCAGGGTTTCTGTGGGATTGGCAGTAAAGGAGGGTGGGACAGGTTTAGGAGATGATTCAGTGATGTATATGAGCGACGTTTGTGTGGCACCATGAAAGCGGGTGGTTTAGGGTAGTTAAAATAAGTGAGTAGTGCATGGAACATGTGCATAGGTGAGGGAAAGAGAGAGGCGCTAATGTGGACAGAATGTTCTGGGAGCATGACTGGGTAGTAAGATTGGATACAAATGGCTGCAAGACAAATTGTAACAGTGAACATGGTGAATAAGGTGTGGTTTAAAGAGAATGATAAAAAATCCTTGCCCCCTTCTGCTCACTTCTGTTGCAATTCTGTATACACATTGATACAGGAAAAGCTGTATGTGGGCAGGGTAAGTGGGACTTATCAGGTCTGGAGCATCTGGCAGAGTGCTAAACAAAAATATACACTATAAATTCACTTAAAATGTTCATGTAGATAAAAAAAAAAGCTATTGGCCAAGCACTTATTTAGTTGACCACTATATACATATATTCACCCATGGGTGAGTTTGTGAGTTCATTTCAATAGAGAGAAGGAGATAATCTATCAGTGTTTTTTTGCAGCAGCATATCTGTAACAAAAGGATAAATTGGCCATTTGAATATGCCTGATCCCCAACATCTAATTTACCCCAACATCTCCTACTGGGTAAAAGGTATTTGTTGGAGAGTTCAGATAGCTAATTTACCCCAACATCTCCTACTGGGTAAAAGGTATTTGTTGGAGAGTTCAGATAGCTATTAACCCTTTAAGGATCAAGCGGTCCCCCTCTCCCCTCACAGTTGTTTTTTTCCTTTTTTGAATTCATGTATTATAACAATCACCTCATTAATAATCATTAATAAGCATCTTTACTGGTCAGTACTAAAAACACAACTCTAATTAATCTGATTATTCTAAATACTCTTGAACGCTGCTTAGCATGCATGACATAGTGATTCTGAGATATCTAAAGGTCAGTGGTTCTACTGAGCATAACAGAATAAACATAACTACTAACTTCTGTCCTAAACATCTTGACTGGTATTGTCCTTGATAACTTATAACAAAGCCACTGTTTACAGTTAGGGCTTGTTCACACGGAGTTTACACTCCATGTTTTAAGTACTTTTAGGATTCGTCTTGGGGTCCGCTCTGTCGGTCCCCAAGATGGATCTAAACAATTAGCAGTGAGATTATCACTGCTCGCTATGACGAACACACAGCGACATTCACATGAGGGATCGCCACTGCGTGTTTCAAAAGCACAGCTCAGCCCCGTCTTGAAAAGAATTGACATGCAATTCTTTTCAAGACGGAGCCGAGCTGCGCTTTTGAAACACGCAGCGGCGATGCCTCATGTGAACGTCGCTGTGTGTTCGTCATAGCGAGCAGTGATAATCTCACTGCTAATTGGTTAGATTCGTCTTGTGGACCGACAGAGCGTATCACAAGACGGATTCTAAAAGCGCTTGTAACACGGAGTGTAAACTCCCTGTGAACAAGCCGTTATAGGAGACATTGAGATTATCTCAAAACAATACAAGGACACAAGCTTCATGGAAGAAAACATGTATCATTAGAAATTGCAAAACTTTTAACCCTGTATTATAGAACTATAGAATTTATGACTAAAATGTATACACATCCATATCAGTCTACAAATATATCATCTGTGTGTAAACATTTTTGTGAAACACACCATAAAGATACTTCTGTGTTTAAATCTATGGGCATAGAGAAAATTATTCTCCAAGAAAGGGCCAAAGCAGGATAAAGAAATTAAAAAAAAATCAAAAAATAGAAATATCAATTAGAGACTGACAAAGACTCAATTCATCAAGATTGTTTAGAAATCCAGATATTGTATGTTCCCTGTATATGTGTCAGATAAATCTAACGGCTACAGTAAGAGGTACACCAAAATAATTATAATAGTCTAGCTCTAGATGTCCCTAACAAAAGAGCTGTCCCTCAAAAAGGCCCTTAGCGGAGTGACCGTCCAAATAGGAGCAACTCTGCAAAAGCTAGTATACCCTAGTTAGTATCCCTAAACTAGATACAATAAATTATTTGTTCAAACGGTGGAGACAATGAGACATACACAGGATTACAACAACAAGAGGGTCATTTATATCAAGCATTACACCCACAGAGAGAGAAAATATTTATTCATATAACTGGTATACATCATTATTTTGGGGCAAAATATACGTAATATACAATTTTCTCCATAAAGATCAGGTAATACATTAGGTTTTGTAATGGCTTTTACTCAAAATAACTGCAAATATTCTTCTATCTCCAATGCCCTATATGAGAAAGATATTTTAATTTTTTTTTTTTTTTTTTTTTTTTTTTTTTTTTTAACACAAACCCTAGTACAGGGATAATAATTACAAGTTGCCTAAACCCCAGACATACTGTATTTTCCCAACAACCATAAGGTCAAGGGCATTCAGTGGGGAATTACCAAAATAGAAGAAATATATTTTATAGATTGTCATAAACTCAAGCCACAGATTCATCTGAAAACTGTACACACCAGGTTGATACACTTGGTGTTAGACTACCTGAAAATATTAATAGTCGCAGGAGGTTGGTGGAATCCATAAGAAGAGGAAAACACATTATGCAGAAGGAGCCAGGTTTTGCTTACTACCAGAAGTGCTCAATGCACAAAACTGAACCATTTGGAAGAGAGTATATATTCTTTCATTAAGGTATGTCCCCTTCTTTACTATTCAGTCCAAACGCTTCCCCCTTTCACGACTAAATATGTTCCATTCAGTAGGGTAAAATGCTATCACTATTCCAGATGGTATACAGTGAAATCAATTTATACGATTTTAGGACATGGTATATGGTAATTACATAGCTTTCAAAATATTCGGCTTCTCCCATACTTCAGTGCGCATGCGCGTGTCGCAGATGGCATATTGCGCCTAAAAAAACACGAAAGTGCGCCTGTGCCAGCTTTCAATTTCTCCAGTCAGTAATGTTCAACATTTCACTTAATGAAAAGGCGCTAGCCTACCGAGGCGAACGGATGGCGTATCACGCCTCAAAACTCAAAAAATGCCGCTATTATAACAATATTAAATAGCATCAGGTGCCTACCGATTAATTTATAATGTGCCTAAAAAATGCTACTCTCGAATATGTCGAGCAATAGGGGTGTCTGCCCCTCTTCGAATGTCCCCCACATGCTCCCAAATAATACTGCGAGAAACTTGCGTTTGAGTCTTTCCACACTATATTTATGTGGGCGATGAGCATTGTTGGCCATATCTATATCACCCCACTCGATTAACAATTAATAAAGGTCTCAATTTTGAATTTTTGACCATTTGATGCTCCTCATAAATACTGTGGAACTGACTTATTGTACCTCAAAAATTGCTGAGGCTCAACATGTTAAAACAGAACCAGGGCGTGTTTTATCAAAGCCATGTATCTTATTCATATCGGGCGTGGCTGTTTAAATGGGTGACCTCGGACAATTTGGGGCCACTACATCATCAGAGATCACATGCCTGATTCATCTTGATGAAAGTCAACGATACACATTATCGTGGAAAGCCTGGTTGCGTTTGTCTGTAATGAACACCTCCGCTGTGCTGAAGGTCCACCGCTCTAGATATGCACGCTGGCTGCTGGGCAGGACAAACTCCTCTTATGGCGTGACGAGCCAGCTCGGGGCCTTTCGTCATTTTGGATACCAGAAGTTATTCGGTCGGAACACATGCAAAAATCATTCCGGGGATGTTGACCGAGACGCAGAAGATTGTCGTGCACATGGCTTCGTTTAAGCTGATCTCTGTGTGTTGGGAGTGGTTGTGCCCTGACATGGCAATGTGTTGGTGAGGTGGGTAAACAAAGATTGCCACGGGTTACCCATTTAGGATTCCGCCTCCATTGACCGCTGCTGCGCGTATGCCTTCTTGACCACTCATATCTGCTGTACACGTTCGCTGTTGGTTGATGTCGTCCACCGTAGACATTTGGGCGAACGTGAAGCAGACGCAACAGATGTTTCCAGTTGATCAATAGCAAGGTCGCCATTTCCCTGAGCATTTTACTCTCTATTTGGGGTGGGTGGAAGGAAAGTGATGAGTTTTGTTTTGTACGGGGAATCCAGAAGGGTGTGGCCACCAAGTAACTGTTGGTGCATTTTGATGGCCTTAATGCGAGGATCTCATGTTTCGGAGGAAATCGGAGCATCCAAAGCACTCTATGTAAGGAGATGGAGCCTTGAATTTCCCAAGCCTCTGGGTCGGGGGGCCCATTTGCAAACTGATCTTCCCCCCACTTCCTCCTCCGCCTAAAATTCCCCCAAACCCTTTTTTAAAGGGAAAAGGGACGTCATAACATGGGTGTCTGGGAAATTAAAACCCCCCTCCCCCTCCTCCTCCCCTTTCCGTTTGCCTGGAACGGCTTAACCACCCCCAAAATTCCCTGAGATGATGAAACCCTGGGGAGCGGGGTTTGCGCCACCTTTGCACTAGCTCGGGGACCCCGAACCCCCTGCCTAAAAAAACCCGATGAAATTGGGGGAAACTGTCGGGCCTTGGGGAATTTAAACGGAGAGAAAGGCTCCTTTGCCCGCTCTGTTTTCCCGCCCTCCCCCCGCGCTGGGGGGATTTGTTGTTTAAAGAGGGGTCCAACGATCGTTCCAGAACAAAGATAACCCACTGCTCATGCTGAAAAGGGGCCCATTGTCCGCACTGACCTTTTTTGGTGGCTTCTTCAAAATTTGGGCGGGGGAAAAGGTGCAGAGCTTTTTTCACCTCCCCTTTCCACTCCGGGGGGGTTAAAAACACCCCGAGGCCCGGGCCCCCGCTGCTTGTCAGGCCATGTGTCATTTTCGAAACTGCGAAAATGGCATTGCGCTGCTGCCACAATCGCTGGACCCATGGGGGAGGGGGAATTCCAGCGTTTTTGCCATTTTCCCAAAAATTTTGAGAGGGTTAAACGGGGGGGCCGAGGGGGACGCTGAAAAACGCAGCCAGGGGGGGACGAAGCGGGGTGCGAACAGCGGAAGTGCAACTCAGACCTCGAGCCTTCTTCAGCAGGAAGTCCAGACCCGGGTAGCTCTTTTTTAAATTTCGGACGACAAGGGTTTTTTGACAATTTTCCAGGCAGGGATGTGCTCCAGCCTACCATCTTTTTGGGGGGGCCAGCAGATTTTTCGCCCGTTATCCCCCACACCCCCTTGCCTGGCACAAGGTTTTTTTTCACCCGCCCAACCCCTCGGCCCCCGTTTCTTAAAAGCCGTCCACAGCTCCGGGGCCTGTTTGTGGACGGTTTTCCAAGGGAGATTAATTTCAACACGGCCTGGTGTCCCCTGGGCACGGATGCCACCAGAGGACCCTTGGGGAAAGAGCCCTGCACCCCCAATCCCGCGGTTTTGAAGAGGGGTTGGGGCCCCAGCCTGGAAGGGGGCCCCCCGTAACCCCCCGGACATCCACCCAGCTCACCACCGTGAGCTGTCCCCAGAGAATAGCGGCCTTTTGGGCCCGGGTTACCCAGCCATGTGTCGGTGGGTTTAGGGTGGACTTTTCCCGGGCACAGATGCAGACAACGCGCTTGAAATTTTTGGGTGACAAAGTGGCCCGGCCAGGCAGGGACGGCTTTTCCCGGCAAAGAAATCCCGCTCGGGATTGGTAAATTTGGGGGGAGGGGGAAAGGGCCCTTTTACGTGGGGAAAACCCCTCTGTGTCCCCCCAGACGGAAAGGCAAAATTCAAGGGGCCAAAAACCTGGCCCAAAAGCCGAAAAAAATTTAGGCTTTTGGCTTTGGGATGGGTTTTGGGGTTTAAAATGTTTCTTTCTGCTCCCAAACCTGGAAGACAGAAGGCGGCGCTTTGGCCCTGGTCGCTGCAAAGGCGTTTCCCGGTCGTCAAAAATGGCGGAAGGAGAAGGGGGGGATGGGTCCCCTGGGGGGTGCTAGTGGTACTTTGGGCGACGGTTTGGGGGCTTTAACGGAGGGTGATCCTTTATCATGACTCTGAGAGAATGGGGAGCTGAGGAACGTTTGGGGGTGGGGAGGAAAGGGGGGAGGCGGAGACAGAGGGTTTGAAATGGTTGGAGGCCCCGGGGTCGGCTGGCCCTTTTTTTTTCCAAGTGTTCCCTCCAATTAAAATAATGCATTCGCTACATGTGGAAATAACATGTTTGGGGGGGTTAACCCTTTAAATTTTTTTTTGCCCCTACTTTTGCGTTTACGGGAAAAAGGGGCATATGACATCGCTGGGTGGAATTTAGGCCCTTTTTTCAAAGAAAGGGCCCCGGCTTGAGAGGTTCCCCGGACCTTTTTGACCGGGGGATAATGAAAGGGGCGGGGTTTTTCGCTGCCGTGGCTTGGGGGGAAACATATCACGGATTCTGCGCCCCCTCCCCCCTTTTTGGGGGCTGGACCCCGTATTTGACACTACCCCCACCGTCTTCCCTCCCCGTCCACATGGATGAAGGTGCTCGCCAAAGCAAATTCTTCTGCGGAAAAGACCAGGATGGATCCGCAATGTCGTCATCATCATCATCATCAACAACACAGGAGTGACTTGTGTCTCCTGACTTTTCTGCATTCCAGAAGCTGCGGGCTACAAGCAAGGGCACCTGCAAGGCGTTGCAGACCGCCCTGAGATTTTTTTTTGCCATTGACCGGCTTTCTTCACCTCCCTCTGATGGCATCAGTAACTGGGCTCAGAGCAGACTAAAATCATCCGCTATGATCTTTTAACATGCTTCAGACCCCAACCGCATTTTGTCATCAAAGAGATCTTCAGACAATGGGATTATCCACAGTGGTGGGTACACGAGTTGACATTTGGGCTGCTCATGTTGACGGATGCTGATTGATGACTGATGACCGACAATTGTGGCTGTGACTGCAGTATCCGGGAGGTAAGACTGCTATATGCAGGTTTGCAATTAACCACCTGAAGGAACAGATTTGGCGACGATGGTTTCGTTACTTAGATTCACAGGTGCCCCTGACCACTGCGATGACAGCCCTGACGGTACCTGCAACTGACGATCCGCTGGCATGCGTGTGTCGCCAGCACTGGAAGGAGCACCTTCTCCCTCGTACCTCTACCTCCATGGTGCTTACCCCCCTCTTTGCTCGCTATATACACCTGCATTTTTTGCTCCATTGTTCAAAATATAAAAAATTTGAGAAGGTATGGAATAGTGTTTTGGAAAGTCTCTTATTAAACAGACTGTAAATCACAGCTAATTCACAAATCCCTCAAACAAAAAAAACCAAAATTGCTGGAGTCAAATTTAACTGCAAGGTGTCTATCAACAAATTCTGGACTGGTCAAAAGTCCAAAAAACCACTATCGTTATGTTTATGGTATAATGAAACGGTATTTTTTGCACCTTTACAATTCACCTGTGGTGAAAATACGTCTATGCGTTTTAAGATTTACGGAAGATGCTGCGTCAATGAACATCTGGTGTGCACAAAAGAGTCAACAAAAACACGTAACTTATGTTTTCATTATGATACAAACGGATTTTAGGCAACAAACACCCTGTTCTGTACTAACAAGATTGCTGGATTGTAATTTAAACTGCAAGTGGGATATATCAACAGTCACAGGTGTAATTGTAAAATTAAAATGAACACATTTAATCTGAAATGTAAACTGATAATAAAAGTGGAGTTTTGCACCTAACAAGAACTGCAGTCTAGAAATTATGTAGTATCCAATATAAGTTCAGGCAGCCCAATCTCCAGGAAATATTTCAATAGCAAATATTGAATATAAATAACGCTATTCCACCCAATGTCTACGCTAAGTCCTTGGTGAAACTTTATCCAGGTTTTCTTTACAGGATAGAGCATGTTGAGTTCGCCACGCAGTGGACCCCCCCCCTGCTCCCCCTCCCACCCCGCCGTGAATTTACAGCGGTAGATAGCTCCTTTAAAAATCCTCAACCTAACAACAATAGAATCTTTCAAATCTTCCCTCAATATAACTAAATGGAAGATCATAGCTAAAAGTAGAGGTTTCTCTGTGCAAGAATATGACAATTCCGAGGCTGGTTGGCCACTAGGCAGAACGCCAGGTCCTATCCAGTGAGACGCTGAGAGACCACTGAGGCTGAAACAGGTAAACGCTGATCTATGTAAAACGAGGTCATGTGATTTGTATCCAGCAATCGCAACCATACACATCCCAGTCATGACGAGTCGCAACACACATTCTCACCCTGCTCTATTTCTGAATCCTGGATTTCTTGTCCGCCAAAATTACAGGTAGCGCCGAAAAAGGCGCGATCTTAATAGATGATGCACAGATTTTAACCTTAATTATCGCATGATCTGGAAATTTCGATCACCATAAAAACCTTGTCGATTTCAACTTTGTCGATAAAAATCGCTCAACACTAATCAAGGCACATTCTCTGATATTTCTCAATATTTCTCTTACTGTACCCTGTGGATTTATCTGACATATACACAGGGGACATACAATATCTGGATTTCTAAATAATGTTGTTGAATTTAATCTCTGTTAGACTATAATTGATATTCCTATATGGCTATATTGCCCTAAACATTTTTTTATGGCTTGATAGCATTAAAAGTTATGTTTTAAATGTGGGACTATTTTTGGATTTGTTTTCATAGAGAAAATTAGTAAATGAGAGGTGGGGACTTAAAGAAAAAGTTATTATATCACGAGGCCAAATGGATTTTTCGATTGAACACTAGACAGTCTTTGAGACTTAATATAAAACATGATTTATTGTATTATTAGCATATGGGTATGATATTTCATTTATAGTATTTTTTGATTATTATTCAATTTATATTTTTTTCCTAAAAGCATGGCAGATAGATTGTATGTTCTCTTTTCAATTTTTGTTTTTATTTTGTAATAATACTTTTAAAAATTTTTTGTGTGGTTTCAAAATTTGTGCATGGATGCGCTACGTTGGTATATATTTTTTTCTTTCTATTTGTTTGAGTAGGAAGCTGATTTCATGTTTTCTGTTAATATGTTTCAGCTGCTTTTAATTGATTGTTTTTTATATATAACTTTATTGAATATGCCCTGCACAAACACTATGAATAAGGCTACATGAGGAAACGCATCAGTGTGTTTCTGTAAAATGATGTATGTAGCCCATGCCTGTACCTTTTAATATGGAAGAATAAACATGAAGTTTTAGACTTTATCCTCTGCCATGGTTGTCTGTGCGCTGTTGCTGGTTTTCTCATATATATATATATATATATATATATATATATTAATAAAGTAAGGTGGCAACAGCAGGAAGGGTGTACAATGGAGTGTACATCCCGGCCAGTGTCCTGGCATGCACCTTTCAATGTCCAAACACATGCCCCCCAAGGTAAGGAGACTTGGGGGAATGAAAGGCCAAACTTCAATAGGTGTCGACAGTTTAGACTGTCGACATATGTTTAACATGCGTAATATGTTAGTATGGCTTCAGCCATTTCCTGGGTCGGCCTTTCATTGGGAGTGAGCATAGAGCAGGGTGGGTGCTCACTTCCCATGACTCCACTCCGGGGTTTACCTGGAGTATAAAAGTCAGCAGGTAAGCTGACTATGGTGGTTACAACCCCTGGCTACCTTCAAGCCTTGGGTGGAATTTGCTGGAAAACCAGCAGGGTGAACTTGCAGACTGACAGTAAGCTGACCTCTGTTAGTTAGAGCCCAGACGGGCAGGCGTTTTGTTTTTTTGTTTGTGTTTGTGCATGCCTTGCACGTTGTACTTTCGGTTTGCTGCTAAATAAAATACAGAAGCCCTGTATTTTCACCTGGAATACGTCTCTGTCTCTGCCTGAACACGTGAAGTCAGATCCCAGAGCCGCTAAAGCTCACAATTTATTATTATTTTTATAATATAATATTATAATATATATAATATATATATATATATATATATACACACACAACAGCTTAAGGTATGCATTATGGTGAATACAGTTTCCTCATTTGGCCAAATAACACTTTTATACAATTAATTAAATAATAATGCTATGCAGTGTCTCCGCTTTCATACACTATAGAATAGTATAGTACTTGAGCACTAGTGCAACACAATGCCAAAGTTAATACCGCCTAACATAATACTAATAATGCTATACTGTGCCTCCACCTCAATCTGCTATAGAATAACATACTGTATAGTGCCTGAATACTACTACAACACAATGCGATAACATGTGATTTAGATTGCAAGCCCCAATTGGGAAAGAGACCAATGTGAGTGATAATAATCTCTGTACAGTGTCGTGAATATATCAACGCTATATAAATGAAATGAAATAAACTAAAATAATCTAGAAGCAATGCTATGCAAGGAGAATATGTTCATGTTGCAAAGGATGAATATGTTCATCTCTAGTCTGTAATTTATGGGCCATTTCATGTCTCATAGCAAATGGTGATATGATGAAGAAAGGTACTTTCCTCATATTAAATTCCGAACTAGCAATAAACAGGACAATTGACTTTGTATGCTATTGGGTTTTATAGGAATACTTACTAAGGGTTTTTCCACTGAATATTCTCATAAAGAACATCACTGATCATCTACATTTTATTGTTGGCATTTTTTACATCTCTTCAAACTCCTTTGTTGAAAATCTTGGGCCCTGTCCTATGGTTATAAGAGATAGATACTGTATCATACCTAGTTTTTGCCATCAGAGGGGACCCAAAGCGGCCTCTCCAAGATAAGAAGTGAGAGGTAGTTTACAGACAAGTCCACTAGCTTCTTGTTATGCTTTGGTTTGGCCATTAGGTAACTCTGTTTTGCTAATTCAGCATAGACATTTTGTTTGTTACAAATCAAGATAGACTAAAGAACATGGTGTTATTATGCTTTGAGATATAGTAACTTGGTCCTTCAGACCTTGGACTAGTGAAAACTTAAAGAGAACCTGTCACATTGAAGATGCTATCTGACATGTAAGAAGCATTTTATAGAGCAGGAGGAGCTGAGATTGATATACAGCTTGTGGGGAAAGATTCAGTAGAACTTGTTTTTTATTCATTTAACTCCTTGCTTATTCTGAGTTAAGGAGTCCAGTAGGCGGTGTTATCAGTGATAGACTGCTAGCTCTGTATTCACACTCATAGAAGAAAGACTATCAATCACTGATAACACTGCCCACTGGACACCTTAACCCAGAAGAAGCAGGGATTTAAATGAATAAAATATAGATATATAGTTTAAGGAAACCTGTTACATTGAACATGTTATCTGATGTGCTAGATTTTATTATAGAACAGAAATAGCTGAGCAGATTCATAAGTAGTTTCTGAGAAAAGATCGCAATATATCAATCTGCTTAGCTCATCCTGCTCTATAACATGCCCCCAGTATACCAGATAGCATGCTCAGTGCGACAGGTTTCCTTTAAACTATAACCATTATAAAAGCAGATCAGCCCTTTAAAGTTGTCTATTAAGCTTATTTTTACCAAGTTCTATTTTCAGGCAAAGCAAAACCCTATGAACTATTTGTATTTTACCTTGAATTACCCCCAAAGTAAAATTCTATTACAAAACATTGAAACAAATATGTAAACTTTTAAACTGCCCTACACAGGGACTGTAAAGTGCTGAACTTGGTGAACCCCTCACTGAAGATTTTTCCTTACAAAATACATAACGTACCAACATACATTTAAGTAAAGCAGTAAATCAAGATTGAAGCTCAAGAGTCTGCAAAGTACAACAATTCCACTGGGATGTATTCTGATATTGGTGCATTTTTCTCTGACTCTGCATCCAATATGCAAGAAGTATATACTCAAGGACTTCAGGGATAGCTATGTTTTTCATGTAAAATGCTGACATTGTATCCTTCACCTGAATGCATCTGGCCGCAGCTGTGAGGGGCATCAGCAGTCACAATCATTTAGATCAACGGCATGGCTTCTGTTTTGTACTACACAGCTTTTTATCAATGACTCACCAAACAGTTTCATAATAACTGGCAAGATGATGATTTTCTTTCAATTGTATGGTTTACAGTGGTATTTTCCAGTCACTGTATAAAACTGGGATTTCCCTAAACAATTGGATTAGTCATTGGTTAAAATACAGAAATGCAGTGTATTTTGTCTTCATGTGCAAAATGTATTATTATTATAGGAATTTTCATGCACAACTTGAGCAATAATCTAGCACATGCTTTGCTGTTTATTGGTTACCTTTGGGATATACCTGAGACAAATTTGGGGACAATGAAATTATTATTTCAGAAGAACGTTAACAACGATTCAAATAGATAACAACATCCATTTCTACATTGTGTGAATGGAAAATTGCCCCTGAAAATTCTCTCCCCCCCCCCCTAAGGAAAGTGACCTGAGGATCCTTCAGTGAAATATCATTTTCAAATATTATTTTAAGGGTATTCCCGTCAAACAAATTAGTGGCACATTGATAGGATATGCCATCAATGTGTAATAGGTGCAGGTGTATTTCAAGAAAAAGCCCCTTAAAGTCTCCATTCAAGACTGAGAGATAGTTGATACTGTCCATTGATTTCAATGGGAGTTCCGAGTACATAAAAGCTTTCTAATGGGTAAAATGTAGCTGTAAGGGATGTTTTTTTCCAGTAGGAGGCACCAGAAATCTAGTTCTCCTCTTTAGAACCTATCAGCATATTTAGTTTGTAGGATGCAACCTGTTGCATGTTACATAGATACATAGTGACCTTTGAAGTCAATCATCTAACGTGTTACCATAGGTACATTTTGCACTGCTTCACTGTCACTAAATATCATCTGTCACCACAATGCACTATGTAGTTGGGTTGTCCAGTCTGTATGTCTACTGAATTGATTAAGCCAAGCCAAACAATTTCAAGAAATCCCATTTTCAAGCCAATCAGAATGCTAGCAGCTCTGTTTAAATCTGTTACAGTTTTTAGTTTAGGCTACCTGGTTCTGTTCTGTTCTATGATCAGGTCATATGCGCTCTACTGCTGCTCAGTTATGATCTTGGCTTGATAACTGACTGTGCTTTTGGATTCGCCCTTAATTTGTTTGAGCACATATTGCTGATCATCGTTTTTATGACTTACACTTTGCCATCTGTCCTGGTACTTGAATCACTGATAAATGTAATACTGTCTTGTTCCTACCCTGATTTTGCTTCACACTCAGTATTAGGGCCACATGTTTGAATACTGTCTAGGTCTAAATCTCACTTTGTTGCCCATAGAAACCAATCAGAGCAGCACTTTCATTTTTGCAGAGCACTATATGAAATTAAAGGGGCGTTCTGGTTGGTTGCTATGGGCAACAAAGTGAGTTTTAGACCTAGACAGTTTTCATACATGTGGACCATAGTGTCCATGTCTTACTCTTAGAAAACCAACACAATCACTAGCCACTATAAGCTTCCCTGCTTGCTCCACCAGACTCAACATGGGGACTTCCAGCAGTGAAGACTAGATGGTTGTATGAGTAGTAAAGACCTCTGAATCTCTTACATTACAATTTCTTACATCCCTAACTGCAGAAGATGATTTAAGCAGACAAGCAAATCAAAACACAGTGCTTCCGTTTCTCTGTAATAGCACTGACAGGGGCGTAGCTACAGGGTGTGCAGCAGTAGCAGTCGCTACCGGGCCAGCAGCCTGAGGGGGCCCAAAAGTCCTCCTGCCACATAAGAAGAAACCAGCATTGTAAATGGTGCATGTTAACTGGGGGGCCCAATTTCACTTTTCGCACCAAGGCCTAAGAGCTTGAAGTTACGCTTCTGAGCACTGAAGAGATGTTGCTGCCAGGTTTTTTCCTTTGCCATAACCACACACAAGCGAAACATGCGTTGCTGTTTGATGCTCCCTCCTGCTCTTCCCTACATGTGACACTGCTTTCAAAGGCCAAGTATTCACTTTTATATACAGCTGTGATCAAAGACTTTTGTCTGAAACATAAGCATAGGTAGCACTTGTATGTTTTACCCTCTGTATTGATTTAACTTATTAAAATAACTATCCTGTCATCCCGCCGGACATAATTTCTCTTCAGGATGAAGATTGCTACTTATGTTATACTGTGACAGTCAGCGGTGTCTAATGTGGGTTAGAAGTTACTGCTGAGTTGTGTATACTAGGACTCGTGAGTAGTGATGAGCGATTGTGTTGACAATCGTCATCTGATAGATAACAGATTTTTGAAATGATCATGCCGATAGCCAATAATCACCGATGACCATTATGTCTATGGAAGAGAAAAAACAGCTTCATTCTTACACCCAAACAGGGGAGGAGAAGCTGGAATTAACATCCACCACATTAACCTGGATATGTGCTACCTCTTAGGCAAGACAATTAGGCTATAAAAGTCACAAAAAACAATTCATAGGCTAAAATAATGCATCATGTTCAATGGCTAACAGAAACCATGATGACGGCGTACAGTGGTGCTGTGTACAGTGGTATCAGCAGCTATGGTGCCCCTTTCACACAAACAAGACCGGTGTCTCATGGGAACTGTCAGGAGACCCCTAGCACTTTTTGCACCAGAGACCAACATCTCGTCATATATGCGGTGCCGGTGGCAGCAAGAACGTCCCAACGGGGAATGCGGAGGTTCAGCTGGCAGGACCTCAGTTACAGTGGGTGCGGCGACAGACAGGGCCACATGCAGCTAAATCAAATGGGGTGCCCACCGATTACTATTTCCTATTTTTAACATATCACTGAGCACCTTTTTCATTCTGCCCAATTGCCACTCCTTGCATCCATTTTAAAGTAGCCTGACCCCAAAAACACCAAAAAATGCCCTTATGGACACTCAGAATACACATTCCCAAAAAGAAATTGACTATTTTAAAAATATATATTTTTCCAATCTTGCTTCTGCTGCTGCTGCTACAGCTACTTGCCATTCTACTGCTGGCACATTGCTGATGTTGTACCACCGTGACATTAGAATGTGAAGCTGATGCAACAGATGTCCCCAGTGGAGGCCCAGTGAGGTCTGTGTCAAATTCCTGCATTCTATTGTCAAGTGGGTTGAAGGAAATTGCTGACTTTTGATTTGTAACGTGGATCAAGGAGGATGGACACCCAGTAACCGCTCTTCATTTTGATGGCCTTGAAGCGCGGCAAATTCGAAAATTTGTCAATAAGACCTTTACTATTGGTTTCTTTTACAGCGGCATACCCCAAAACCAGCAAACACAATTTGCGTATAAGTGAGCTCTTTGCGGCAAACAGACGCACGGACTGCAATAAGAGTATTTAAATGTTATATGGATTAATATGGCCGTCTTGGCACCACTAACAACAGGCGCAATTTACTAGGAAATATGTATAACACAATTTGCGTACAACTGAGCTCTTTGCGGCAAAAAGACGCACTAAGTGCAATAGAACTATTTAAATGTTATATGGATTTAATATGGCGGTCCTCTCACCACTGACAACAGGCGCAATTTACTAGGAAATATGTATAACACAATTTGCGTACAAGTGAGCTCTTTGCGGCAAACAGACGCAAGGACTACAATAGAACTGTTTAAAAGTTATAGGGATAAGTTATGCCGGTTTTGGGAACACTGACACGCAGTGAGTGCAATAGAACTGGAAAAACAAAAGGGACAATTTCAACTCCTATCAGAGGTCTACTGGCAAAGAAAGTGGTAAAAAACATTGCTTTTTCAATTCAAGGTCACAGAACACACTGGGCTACACAATATCACCCTTCCTTTCCAAAGCCTCTCTTCCTGCCCCTCCTCCCTCTTGCGACTGCACACACCAGTAGATATCTTCAAAACTTTCTCTAACTAAATAAGAAGTGAAATTAGAACAGCTATTGACTAAGACGCTGAAATGTCCTGCTGTGAAGTGACATAGCCAGAGAAGGAGCTGAACAGGAACTGTAGTTGCATAGATAAAACAAGGTCACGTGATTTTTGCAGCCAATGAGATCCATATACCACCAAGTGGTGACGTCGTACATCCTCCTCACCCCCCCTCTATCCTCAGAGCTGATTGGCTGGCTGCCAAAATGACAGGAAACGCTGAAAAAGGCGCAATAGTAAAAGATTATCTATAAGATTGTCATCTAAACTCTTGCGTGATCGGAAATTTCAGATAAGCCTAAAAACCGTGCCGATTTCAACTTTTGTCGATAATATCGCTCCTCCCTACTCGTGAGTAATTTGTAATCTCCGTGTATTTTTTCGTTATTCACTTTTATATCTTTTGTGCCTCATAGCACTGTTAGTTCTGCACTTGTATTTTATTTTAGCTTTATTATGTTTCCGTAAAAAATATTCTCCGAAATTGGGAATTGGAGTGGAATGGACTTCAGGGGATTGATTGTCCTTAAATTACAAAAAAAAGGTCCAGCCTTTGTCCAGTCAAAGGGAGATATGTATCTGGTTTTTCACCCTTTTCTGGTGTAAAATGCGCCTCAGTGAGGCGGCTATGATGTCTAATGCACCCAATAAATGTGTTGGCGCATCGTTCGTAAAACTCAACATTTTCTAATGAGCCTAACATGAGTGAGTGCTCTGGGGGCATCGCACCACACTCGTAATATTAGACGCATATATGAATGTGGTTCAGCAAAATTAGGTGCATTACTGCTTGAACAGGCAGACCTATGTCAATGTGGTCTGCCTGAGCCTGAGAAATCGAAGTGGATCTAGATTTGCTGTTAGGTAAAAAAGTCCAATATTTCTCAACTTACACCAGTACAATAATAAAAAGTAATTTATGATTATTATCAAACTATATAAAATTAAATTACTTAAATGTAATAAAAATGTTATCATATAAAGTTAATATAAAAATATATAATATCTCAAAATATAAAATATCTCCTGTAAAATGTATTTAAACTTAATAGAATCTAAAACTAATTTTAGTTTAAATAACCCACTGATATTGTTGTTCAGATTTTTTAATTTTTACTCCATTAAATTTGAAATGTATTTTTCCAGCCTCACCCTTTATTCTACATACAGCAAGAGTCACCACAGGTCTTGCTGGGATCTGTGGTTCACCATGCAAGATCAGTACCATAGTTTCTATTCACTGACATGCCATTCTAATGACTTTTCTTTTATTTCCAGCCTATCTATAGCCCTTATACATGTTAGACGCATTACTAATGCGCCTGTTTCGTAATGCACCTAACATACAGGCAAGGCACGTCGAACTTTAGACTCCATTCATAATCACACAAAACCACTTTCATACATTCGGGCGCATTATACACTGAAAACAAGACTTGACAATTCACTTTGAAGCGCCTTCCTTTATATATGTCTCCCTAGATGTTACTACTCTCTGTGGTCTATGTTTGGTATTGTATCTTATCCCTATTCATCTGATTGGAGATCAGCTCCAATACCAGACATCTATGTTTATGGACAACTGTGACACTAAGGGCGACATGCATGAAATGTGGCGTGCAAAATGATGTGCGGGAGATTTAAAAATGTATGAACAGGGCTGCACCTGATATATAATAACAATAATCTTTATTTATATAGCGCCAACATATTCCGCAGCACTTAACAATTTGGAGGGTGTACGTACATTGCATTGCACAATGAAAAGCTACTTACAGATAAGACACAAGGTGAGAGGGCCCTGCTCGCAAGAGTTTACAATCTATTAGGGTGTATGGTTGAGACGAATGGTAAGAAGTGCTAGATTTACAATGGTCCAGCCATGTGACATAAATATGGGGTTGTTTTATGTAGAATTCACATGGACCTGCCACCCTGACAGTACATCTATATACAGTTAAGTACCAAAGATGAGATGAGTGCGCTAGGGAGCGGGGGGGGGGGGGAGGGGTTAGCCATTAGGGATTCTGGTAGGCCAGAGTGAGAAGATGTATTCTCAGGGCCCTCTTAAAGTTCTGAGAGTTCTGGGTGTGCCTGATCGCCCGCGGTAGCATATTCCAAAGAACTGGTGCCGCACGTGTGAAGTCTTTGAGATGGTCATGTGAGGTTCACATGATTGAGGAATGTAATTTGATATCATCAGCAGAGCGGAGAGAGCGGGTAGGGTGGAAGACAGAGATGAGGGAGGAGATGTAGGGAGGAGCAACACTGTGGAGAGCTTTATGGGTGAGAGTGATGAGTTTATGTTGTATTCTATACTGAATGGGCAACCAGAGCAGTGACTGACACAGGGTAGAGGCATCCGTATAGCGGCTGGAAAGAAAGACGAGCCTTGCTGCTGCATTCAGGACAGATTGGAGAGGGGTGAGTTTACAAAGAGGGAGACCGATAAGCAAGGAGTTACAGTAGTTGAGACAAGAATGAATAAGAGCAACAATGAGAGTTTGAGTTGTTTCAACAGTGAGAAAAGGACGGATTCTGGAGATGTTCTTGAGGTGCAGGTGACAGGAGCGGGTGAGTGATTCGATATATGGGGTGAAGGACAGATTGGAATCTAGTATAACCCCAAGACAGCGGGCCTGCTGCCTAGGAGTTATGGTGGTGCCACACACTGAGACAGAAATGGCAGGGTAAGGTCGGTTAGTAGATGGTGGGATGACTAGAAGGGAGGACATGATGTCAGAGACAATGGACAGACTGGTGTTTTGTAGCAGACCTGGAGTGATGTCCCTGGAGGAGGTGTATAGTTGAGTGTCATCTGCCTAGAGATGGTACTGGAAGCCAAATCTGCTGATCTTTTGTCCAGTTGGTGCTGTGTAGATAGAAAAGAGGAGTGGACCAAGAACGGATCCCTGAGGAACCCCAACAGCAAAAGGAAGAGGAGAGGAGGTAGAACCTGCAAATGAGACACGGAAGGAGTGATTAGAAGGTAGGATGAGAACCAGGCGAGAGCGGTGTCCTGTAGGCCAATAGCGCTGAGCAAGCTGAGGAGCAGTTGGTGATCAACAGTATCAAAAGCTGCAGAGAGATCCAGAAGAAGCAACAATGAGTAGTTGCCCTGAGATTTAGCAGTGAGGAGATCATTGGAGACTTTAGTTAGAGCAGTTTCTGTGGAGTGTAGGGTGTGGAAACCTGATTGCAGAGGATCGAGGAGAGAGTTAGTAGAGAGATAGCATATTAGGCGAGAGTAGACCGAGCGTTCCAGGAGTTTAGAGATGAAGGGTAGTCTGGATGCGTCCAGAGAGGGCTTTTTCAGTAAAGGAGTTATAACAGCGTGTGTAAAGGAAGATAGAAAGATCCCAGTGGAGAGAGAGCTTACAGATTGCAGTTATGTGAGAAATGACAGCTGGAGAAATAGACTGGACAAGGTGGGAGGGAATGGGGTCACTAGAGCAGGTGGTGGGGCGAGCAGACAAGAGAAGCCTGGATGCTTCTTTTTCTGTCGTCAGGTCCAGAGCTGAGAGTAGGCTGGGGGATGTGTGGGGAGGGACCAGATGGGTTCTGCTTGGGGTTTGAGATGAGATGTTTTGCCGGATTCTGTCAATTTTCTCTTTGAAATCAGTGACCAGGTCTTCAGCACAGAGGTCAGTGACTGAGTCCTGAGCTTTAGGCCTGAGAAGGGAGTGAATGGTGTCAAATAGGCGTTTAGGGTTGTTTTGTAATGTGGAGATGAGGGAGGTGAAATATTTTTGTTTGGTGCAATGCAAGGCAGAGTGGTATGTCCTGAGCGTAAATTTGTAGTGCAGAAAGTCTGCAGGTAGCTTTGACTTCCTCCACAGACGCTCCGCACACCTGGAACATCGCTGCCGGAAGAGAGTCTGAGGCGTGTGCCAAGGCTGCGGGCATCTGACTCTGGTGGTGCGGTGTGTGAGTGGTGATAATATGTTCAGGGTGGAAGAGAGAGTTTCATTATATTGTTTGGACGCCAGGTCAGGAGAGGGAGGAGATTGGGGGCAGTGAGGACTGTATGGTGTCTGTGAGTTCCTGGGTATTAATGGAGTGGATATTTCTGAATGGGTGACAGGCAAGTGTGTCCAGAGATGGATGAGAATTAATAATAGTGAAGGAAATAAGGTTGTGATCAGAGAGAGTATAAGGAGAATTATTAAAGTTAGAGATTGAGGAACGGTTACAGAAAACCAGATCAAGAGCATGCCCATCCTTGTGGGTGGGAGAGTCTGTAAACTGAGATAGGGGTCATGGGGTGACATGGGATCATCAATGAGGATGTTAAAATCACCCATGATTAGTAGAGAGGAAATGTGGAAGCCAGGCAGCAAAATGATCCAGAAACTGGCGGAGTGAGCCGGGGAGTCTGTACACAACTCTGACTCTGAGGGAGAATGGCTGAAAGAGTCTGAGGGTGTGGACCTCAAAGGAGGGGAAAGTGAGGGAGGGTGCGGGAGGAATGACCTGGTAAGTGCAGTGTGGAGAAAGAAGTATGCCAACTCCTCCACCCTGCCTGTTCTCAGGTCTGGGGGTGTGGGTGAAGTGTAGGCCGCCATAGGTGAGAGCAGCAAGGGAAGCGGTGTCAGATTGCTGGAGCCATGTTTCAGTGAGAGCTAGGAGATTGAGGGAGTTAGAGAGGAACAGGTCATGAACAGCAGTGAGTTTGTTACCGACAGATCGGGCGTTCCACAGAGCACATTTAAAAGGGACTGGAAAAGATGTACAGCGAATAGCAAGTAGGTTAGTGGGGTTTCTATGGGAGGAGGAGGTAGGATGAGCAGTAAAGGAGGGTGGGCCGGGGTTAGGAGAGATGTCACCTGCAGCGAGAAGCAGGAGAAAGAAAAGATACAGCAGATGGTTCAGTGATGAAAAGACGCCAGATATCTGGCGCAGCCCTGTTCATACATGTCGCGCTATATCTAGGGAAAAGCTGACCCATTTTACTAATCCTCCTTCATATCTTTAAAATATAAGAAAACTGGAAAATAGAAATTTGTTAATAGAATGCGTTTACTAAAATAATATATTTTTTAATTAAAACTACTAACCTCGCTACTGGGGAAATTCAAGTTTCTTCATTGTTTTCCAGGTTCCTGCAAATAAAAAAAAAAATACATGTTTTTGGTTTTAAAACAAGTATTGATAAATTGTATTAGTGGAGTTTTGAAATCTGTAACAATGTTGTGGTAATAAATGATTGTAGTTCTAGTGTACCCAGTGTTGTGTAGAAGAAAAGATGTTCTTGTACTGCTGCTATGCTGAGGTTCTCTATACTGTGTCATAAAAAAGACAAAACTAGTCAGCACATCCAAACACTAATGCAAGAAATCCGCTGGTGCAATCTGAAGAGACTGAAATGTAAAAAGCAGACAAAGAAAGCAAAGCCAGGGCAGCACTTAAAGGGCACCATTATGTGTGTGTGTGTGTGTGTCTTAATGTGTTATGAATGCTGCTGTGCCTTGTTTTGTTGTTCTGCTTTTTACATTTCAGTCACTACAACTTCCACCAGTGTACTTCTCTTATTAGTGTTTGGATGGGTTCATTTCTGTCTTTCTTGTGTAACATATTTGGGCGTGTTCCTGTCACCATCTTAATCATGCACTCCTGCCATTTGCCTTAGGTGCCTCCTTAAGCCGAATGCCTGAAAAATACTTATGACCAGCACATTTTTTTACTTTTTGCCTCTTTGTGTTTCAACAGTCGTAACTTTATAATGGTTTCAATGACACAACTGTACGATGCCTTGTTTTATTCAGGAAAAGTTTTACTTTTTGGGGAATAGTTTAAGCTTACTTATAAATTAGTGCAGTATTTTTTTTTCAATTTTTTTCAATTTTCTTTCAAATTTTCGTTGTTTTTTTAGATTTTTTTACACCATTCACATTTCATACTTAACTTGTTAGATTAATATTACCATGTTATTATGGTCATACCTAATATGTGTAGTTTTTTTAGTGTGTGAAGTGTATGCACAAATATTTTTTATTAAATATTTATTTTTATTTTATTATTTATTTTATTTCTACACTATGTTTTTTTTACTTTTTTAAAAAAAAATTATAGGGATATTTGTTTTAATTTTTTACACTTAGTAGTATATTAGCATATTCATTTATGCTAATACATTACAATCTGTGTCAGTTTGACACAGGCAACGATCAGGGCAGCACACAGTTTGCCCTGATTGCTATCTTATTACACCCTGGGGCTACTATATACTATAAGTGACTGTGCAGCCATTCCCTGAGCTCTGTCAGGTCACCGGAGTCCCAGTCACCCGACAGAGCAGAGGAAAATCCTTTGAATACGCTGTGGTCACTGACTGCGGCAATCTAAGGCTAAAGCGCCGGGGAGTGGAGGTTTTCTCCACTCCCCAGCACTTGCTGAGGATGCACTGGGAACAGGACTGTGAAGTACAGCCCTGTTCTTAGCGCTGCTGCAGTGCCGGGCACTGCAAAACCCGAAGTCTGCAGCAATGCTAAAAGACGCTGCAGATGTCCTTAGGTGCCTAGAATGCACCTAAGGGAGGGGAGTTTGTTAGGTTACCTTGATGTGGTAGATGGACATATACAATGTGATCAAAATGTGCAATAAAAGCATGAACTTTTTATATAGTAAAGAAATCAGCATTTCAATCAAAATATTTCATAAATTCAATGTTTGTGTGTGTCTTGGTGCTTTGTGAGTGCTGCTGCACTTGTTTTGTTTGTCCGTTTTCTATAATGTACCAGTTTTTCCACAGCTGTAAACTACCCTATAATACATATATTATCACATTTGTGTCTATCATCTCAGGCTTTAAATTCAGTTAATGATCTATGACGGTATCCTGCATAACCTTGAGCTTCCCATTCTCGTTTCCAAAGCTAAGCTCATGCTACTGCACACCTCTAGAGTGTGCTATCTCTAGCAGATTAGTTACCAACATCCACAGTTTAAGGGGTCTCTAAAAACACATCTTTTTAAGGCAAATTTTTCAGTCTTTTCTAATCCCCAAAGATGCTAATTCCATGCAACTGCCATGTGTACTGTCTTTTTCAGTTGCATGTAGAACTATAAAGTGCTGAAGAATATGTTGGCGCTATATAAAGATTACTGCTATTATAATAAAATGGGTGACATGTATTTGATGGCTGGTCAGTTTGTCCCTTTTATTTGACATAACATTCCTTTAAAAGCAAGCAGTTGTAAAAATGTCCTTAATTTTTCTTGTCATATCTTTAGATGCTGCAGTATATAGATCCAAGCTTCCTTCTAGCATAGAAGCTGCTGACACTTTTCTACAAGCAGCCCTTAGGTGTCAACACACTCCTTTAATTTAATAAACAAGGTTGTCTAGAACAGCAATGAGTCGCCATTAGAACCACTACATTCATGTTATCTGATCAATTAAACTGACACTATGTCCTGGAAACTTTATAAAAATGAAAAAAGAAACACATTTATCTTTAGACCCTTTCTATAATTATTGTTCCTCATTTCAGAAGGTTTATCATATCCGTTAGAACATAGCCAGTGGATAAAATCAAGGAAAACAACTTTTCTGACAGTAAGGCTTAATTCTATATTTAAGACACACAATATATACACATATGTATGTGTGTGCGTGTGTGTGTATGTATGTATATATATACTTATTTTTCTATATATATAAGTAAGGGGAAAATAAGTATTTAGTTATTTTGCAAGTTTTCCCTACATTTACCTACAATCTGTAATTTTTATCGTAGGTAAACCTGAACTGTGAGAGACAGGATCTTACAATGTGATATTCTGGATTTTTTTGCTAACAGTTGTTTCTGACAGTGGTCCCTCTTCTTGACTCCATTCACATAATGTTTTTGGTCTCCATCAGGCTCCGTCATATATATATATATATATATATATATAGGAAAATAAGAGACAGAAATAAGTATTTGATCACCTACCAATCAGCAAGAATTCTGGCTCTCACATATTTTGTTTCTTCTTTAAGAAGCCCTCCTACTCTGCACTCATTACTTGTATTAATTGCACCTGTTTGAACTTGTTGCCCGTACGAAAGACACCTGTCCACATACTCAGTCAATCACACTCTAACCTCTCCACTATGGCAAAGACCAAAGAGTTGTCTTAGGACACCAGGGACGAAATTCTAGACCTGCACGAGGCTGGGATGGGCTACATGGAAAAAGGCAAGTAGCTTGGTGAGAAGACAACAACTGTCGGTACATTATTACAAAATGGAAGAAATACAAGATGACTGTCAATCTTCCTCAGTCTGGATCTTTATGCAAGATCTCGCCTCGTGGGATAAGGGTGATTCTGAGAAAGGTCAGAAATCAGCCCAGAACTACACAGGAGGACCTAGTGAAAGCCCTGAATAGAGCTGGGACCAAAATCTCAAAGATTACCGTTAGTAACACACTACGCCTTCATTGATTAAAATCCTTTTGCGCACACAAAGTTCCTCTGCTCACGCCAGCACATGTCTAAGCCTGTTTGAAGTCCACCAATGACCATCTGGATGATCCAGAGGAGACATGGAAGAAGGTCATGTGGATGATCCAGAGGAGATATGGGAGAATGTCATGTAATCAGATAAGACCAAAATAGAACTTTTTGGTATCACCCTGTTTTTAAGAAAAAGAAGGATGAGTTCAATCCCAGGAACAGCATCCCAACCATGAAGCTTGGTGGTTGGAAACATCA
Source organism: Phyllomedusa bahiana (assembly GCA_025379985.1). Taxonomy (NCBI): domain Eukaryota; kingdom Metazoa; phylum Chordata; class Amphibia; order Anura; family Hylidae; genus Phyllomedusa; species Phyllomedusa bahiana. The sequence continues at coordinate 6,780 of JAODAL010020631.1, read as the reverse complement.
TACTTTGGAGGTGCTTTTCTGCAGAGGAGACAGGTCAAAAGCACCACATTGAAGGAAGGATGGATGGGGCAATGTATCGCAAGATTTTGGCCAACAACCTCCTTCCCTCAATAAGAGCATTAAAGATGGGTTGTGGCTGGATCTTCCAGCTTGACAATGTTCTGAAACACACAGCCAGGGCAACTAATGAGTGGCTCCGTAAGAAGCATTTCAAGGTCCTGGAAGTGCTTAGCCTGTCTCCAGACCTGAACCCTGTAAAAAATCTTTAGAGGGAGCTGAATCTTAATGTAGCCCAGTGACAGCCCAAAACCTGAAAGGTCTGGGGAAGATCTGTATGGAGGAGTGGGCCAAAAATCCCTGCTGCAGTGTGTGCAAACTTGGCCAAGAACAAAAGGAAATGCCTGACCTCTGTAATTGCAAACAAAGGTCTCTGTACCAAATATTAAGTTTTAAGTTTAGATTTTCTATTGTATCAAATACTTATTTTTTGCAATAAAATGCAAATTATTTATTTAAAAATCATACAATGTGATTTTCTGGATTTTTATTTAGATTCTGTCTCTCACAGGTGAAGTGTACCTACGATCTAAATTACAGACCTCTCCATTTTTTGTAGGTGGGAAAACTTGCAAAATCACCAGCGAATCAAATGATTATTTTCCCCACTGTATCTTATATACAGAGTTAAGCCTATATTTTCCTTGAGTTAAGTTATTTTCCTTGAAGGTTTATTGGCAACATATGAGTGAATTAGAAATACAGGGTGTATGTATTTTTTAATACACACCAGAAATCCACTGTTTCTCTGTGTAACATTATGGGAAAGTCTAAACAAATCATCCAAGATATCCGGAAGAGAATTGTGGACTTGCACAAGTCTGGATCATCCTTGTCACAAAGTCCTGATCTCAATCCTGTTGAAAATATATGGACAAAGTTGAAAAGGCAGGTGCCAGCAAGGCAATCTACAAACATGGCTCAGTTAAACTGGTTCTGTCAGGAGGAATGGGAAAAAATTCCTACCAACTATTGTCAGAAGCTTGTGGAAGGATATCCAAAACATTTCATCCAAGTCATACAGTTTGAGGGCAATGCTACCAAATACTAGTAAAATGTATGTAAACGGTTGACTTTGCAGAGAGTAATAAAAATGCCTTAAAAATTCTCTCTCTCATTATTCTAGCATTTGGCAAATATAAATAATTTTCGTTCCTAATTGATCTAAAATGGGTAAGGTTTATTTGGATTTCATGTCAGATAGTGAGAAAAACATCTATATGTGTATTTTTATATAGTGTATGTAAACTTCTGGTTTCAAATGTATCTATCTATCTATCTGCAATACTTCACAAAAGTGAATACATTCCTCACATTTTTCTAAATCGTATTATACCTTTTGATGGGACAACACTGAAGATATGTCACTTTTAAACCATGTAAAGTAGTCAGTGTACAGCTCATATAACACTGTTGATTTGATGTGCCCTCAAACTAACTCACAAAGCCATCAATGTCTAAACCGCTGGCAACAAAATTGAGTATATTCTTATGTGAAAGTTGACAAATTGTGTTCAATTTATCATCTTCCCTCCACATTGTCATGCGACTCATTGGTGTAACAAGGTCTCAGGTGTGAATGGGGAGCAGGTGTATTCAATTTGCTGTTATCGCTCTCACACTCTCTCATACTTCTCACTGGAAGTTCAACATGGCAACTCATGGCAAAGAACTGTCTGCGGGTCTGAAAAAAAAATTGTTGCTCTACATAAAGATGACATAGGCTATGAAAAGATTGTCAACACCCTGAAATTGAGCTGCAGCATGGTTGGCAAGACCATACAGCGATTTAACAAGACAGGTTTCATTCAGAACAGACTGCGCCATGGTCGACCAAAGAAGTTGAGTTCACATGCTCAGCGTCATATCCAGAGATTATATTTTCAAAATAGACATACAAGTGCTGCTAGTATTGCTGCAGAGGTTAAAGGGGTGGGAGGTCATCCTGTAAGTGCTCAGGCAATATGCTGCACACTGCATCAAATTGATCTGTATGGCTGTGGTCCCAGAAGGAAGCCTTTTCTTAAGATGGTGCACAAGAAAGCCCGCAAACAGTTTTTCTGAAAACAAGCAGATTAAGGGCATGGATTACTGAAGCCAGGTCTTGTGGTCTGATGAGACCAAGATAAACTTATCTGGTTCAGATGGTGTCAAGTGTATGTGGCAGCAACCAGGCGATGAGCACAAAGACAAGTGTGTCTTGCTTTCAGTCAACCATGGTGGTGGTAGTGTCATGGTTTTTCGCTGCATGATTGCTTCTGGCTGTAGGGAGCTGCAGTTCATTGAGGGAACCATGAATGCCAACATGTACTATAACATACTGAAGCAGAACATGATCCCCTCTCTTCAGAAAGTGGCCAGCAGGGCAGTATTCCAACATGTTAACTCCAAACACTTATCCTGGGCGAAGACTACCATGCTAAAGAAAATGAGGGTAAAGGTGCTGGACTGGCCAAGCATGTCTCAAGACCTAAACTCTATTGAGCTTCTTTGGGGCAACCTCAAATGGATCGCAAGGTCTTTAACATCACCAGTTAAAGAGAATTCCAAAGGCAACCTGAAGCTCTAGTGAACTCAATGACCAAGAGATTTAAGGCAGAGCTGGAAACTAATGGTGGCCATACAAAATATTGACACTTTGGGAACATTTTGTCCATTTTCACCTAGAGGTGTACTCAATTTTGTTGCCAGCGGTTTAGACATTGATGGCTGTGTGTTGAGTTAGTCATATCTTGGGTGCCAACATACCAATATGTACCTGTGAAAGACATCATCGTTAAAGTCTCACAGGACTAAGTTAAGTATCTTTCTATTTACTTATCGAGCCTTAACAGACTCAAGCTTTAACAAGTCTGATTATTTTAGTGCGATAGTTGTTTGATTCTACAGCAGTCATATTATAATCCCCCGATGAACCCTGTTTTTTAGGGAAAAACGTGTCAGGAGTGCTGGGGATACACTTTAGTATATTGCATTTATATATAGACCTTATCTGTCAGATATAGCGGAGCCACCCTTATCAGGGCGATGACCCCGCTGACAGATGGGATATACAGTGTTGCACCTTAAAGTTTTATGTTGGTAATTGTATAAGGGCACAAATTTACATTTTAGATATATCTAATTAAAGTTATATTTTAACAGGGAAATATCTTTTTGCAGTGATAATATTATTTTGAGGGCACACAAAATTTACATGGTTATAGAGGCTGCACACTGACTCAAAGTGTTATATCTTCAGTGTAGTCAAATGAAAAGATATAATACAATATTTACTAAAATGTGAGGCACTGTATAAGATGCAAATATTATTGCAGTATAGTGACTGTCCTTGTGGTACTTGAGCAGCCCCTCAAAAATTATTCAAAATCATTCACCATTTGCTTACTATCTTTGTTACACTTTGGATTTGGATTGAAGTCAAATTGGACGAGAATCTAAGCAATTAGATTCTGGTCACTTTAAAAGGAATTTTGTTGTTAACACCTTAACCCTAACACTAAGTTATGGATAGGATAAGGGTGTCTAACCCCTTAAGGACCCGGCGTTTTTTTATTGTTGACATGTTCGTTTTTCCCTCCTCGCCTTCCCAGAGCCATAACTTTTTTATTTTTCCACCTACTTAGACACATGAGGGTTTTTATTTTGCCGGACAAGATGTAATTTCTAATGGTGTTATTCACTATACTATAGAATATACTGGGAAACCGCAAAAAAATTCCAAGCGGGACAAATTGTGAAAAAAAAGTATTTTCGCCATGTTTGCTGGGGTTTTGCTTTTACGGCGTTCAATCTTCGGTCAATACAATGTGTTATCTGTATTCTACAGGTTGGTACATAATACCAAATATGGATTCCATTATGTTTTGGTACTGTAAAAAAATTCCAAACTTTTTCTATTTTTGAAATTTGCGCCACGGCGCCAGTTTGTACGACCAATAACTTTTTTGTACTAACACCTACGGACGTCAGTGAGGGTGCATTTTTTGCAGGACAAAGTGTACTTTTTATTGCTAGCAGTTTGGAATGCATGCGACTTTTTTGATCACTTTTATTCCATTTTTTAAGTGACGTAAAATGACCAAAAAACGCAATTTTGGCGTTTGGAATTTTTTTTCTTTTACGGTCTTCAGCGTATGGGATAAATGATGCTATATTTTTATAGATCTGACTTTTTCAGACGTGGCGATACCAAATATGTGTAACTTTTTTTATTATTTTATTATTTTTATTTGTAAAATGGGGAAAGGGGGGTGATTTGAACTTTTAATACTTTTTTTTGTACTATAAAACGTTATTTTTTTTTTTTTTTACTTTAACATTGAGGCCACCTATGGTGCTTGACCACTAGGTGGCGCGATTGTCAATACAGGCAATGCATTAGACTGTACCAAGATGGCGGTTTACCCACTTCCTGTCTGCGGACAGAAGTGGGGCAAACCAGGACATGGAAGCGACAGGAGCCTTCCCAAGGCTCCCCGCTGCCATGTCCATGGGTCGGATGTGGAGCACCGATTTTAATTCATTCAGATGACGCGGCTATCTTTTCCGCGGCATCTGAAGGGTTTAACAGCGAGGGCGGGCGACGCTGCCCATTCGCGCTGTAACGGCCGGGTGTTAGCCGTGATTAGCCGTTAACACCCGGTGACTGTGCAGGGGGGTCGCGGAGAGATCCCCCTGCAAAGCCCCTTATGGACCCTGGGACGTACTCATACATCCAGGGTCCTTAAGGGGTTAATGGGATTTTAGGAGCTAATACAGTGGCTTTGCTTCCGACATCACTACTGCACCAGAAGTGCCACCTGACTGAAAGCACTGTAGAATGGCAAGTTATTCTAACTCCAGTTCAGGCTTAGGGTTACATTTAGAAAAAAAGGATTGGGACATTCTAAAACCAATTTTTTCAGATCCTCTTTTGAACCAGTGTTGAACTAAACAGGGATCCATTCGAGCAACACTATATTGCTGCCTCCTGGACTAAAGTACCATAACATGGTTGAGGCCATGCCACAACCATCTGGGGCATATTGGTCATTCCTAGTAGTTATTACTTTAGCATACTGTAATTCATGAAGAGTAGAACAAGTATTGCCCATTAATCTTGAGCACATCTACCTTCATACTTTACAGTATAGATTGTACAATTTCAGTCAATTTTAAATAATATATTTTATAGCTTATCTTTTAATTAGAACATAGGTCCCTTTGAATTTTTTACACATACTGTATTAGATACTATTTGGCTTTACAGTTTATATTTAAAATAATTTAAGGATTATTCAATAATAATTTGTTTAATATCAACAAAAGTAACTGGGATATTTACAATACCTGGGATATTACTGTAAAGTTTCAAAACAATTAAAACTGAAATTGGAGAAATTAAATTAAAGACCGTTCCGAAAAAAGAAGGGCATTCGGAGAAAGGAGACTGTAACAGACTAAGTTAAGACAACAGAGGTTGCATTGGGTTGCATGTTCTAGAGGCTAGTCAGAAGAAAATCCAAGTGTCTAATATTTCAGGGAAGTCCAGTCACTAATCATTTTGTATATTCTCCTTATGCTGTATTTCTAAATATTGTCAAGGTCTATGACTTCTAATTGACAAAAAGTTTATCAGCATAAGGCCGTGTTCACACGGCTTATTCCCGACGGATTTGTGAGCCGTATTGAGCTCACAAATCCGCCGTGAATAAGGGGCGGGGCAGGGGCGGGGCCAGAGCGTGGCGGGAGCGCCTCTCCCCGGCCCATAGACAATGCATTATCTACGGCGCGTACGCGCCGTAAGTAATATGCATGTCACTTTCTCCCCCCGCGGCGGATTCGCCGAGCGGGGAGGAGCGACGGAATCCACTGTTCTCTATGAGAGCAGTGGATTACCGTAATGACTCCGACGGATTGGCGCCGTACTGCAGCGCAAATCTGGCGCGCAGTACGGCGCCAATCCGCGGCAAAATAAGCCATGTGAACGAGGCCTAACAGCTAGAAATTGGTCTTTGTTTAATTAAACCAAAAATACTCAATTTCCACTACAGAATGTCTTAAACATACGTTTTATCCAGTGCAAAAAGGTAACGGTACATGTCTAGTCACCATGGCTACAAGCATGAATCATTTTAGTTAATGTCAGAAGATTACTTTAACACCTGTTTTCCTAAACCCTCTCTAAATATCACCATTGCCGTGTAATCTTTCCTATATTTCTACTACAATATTTGGACAGATTTTATTAGAACAACAGCTTGACTTCATGAAGCTTTCCAATGGATTTTTTTTCCATTTTCTGTACTGAAGATGATTATACATAGATACAAATGTAATACAATTTGATTTTTCACTAAAAATTCTGTTTGGTTTTGTGTGTTTAGGTGTATAAATATATAGGGCCTTATGAATGAAAACTGTGTAGCACTAAGAATGTCCTTGTTGCCCATAGCTTTCATTTCATACAGTGCTATTTATCCCAGGACAGTGACTATCTTTTATAAAAGATATACACTTATACACACACAAAACCAGTTTGCGCAAAACCAAATTTTATTATATTTGTATCGGGTCACAATAAAATTAACTAATATCTGGGGTAACCACCATATGCAGAGTAGACAACAGATAGTCATGTTGGGATCATATATAAAAATGCACATATATATACTTTTATATATGTGATCCAATAAACAGGAACTTGACACGTAATTGTTTATATTGTAGAGGGACACTGGA
>JAODAL010020630.1:0-68927 GCA_025379985.1 Phyllomedusa bahiana | reverse complement strand
ATGGAGACCCAAAGAATCATGTGAGGAGGGGCCCTTTGTTTTCCCCCAAGCCTCGGGGTAAAGGGGGCCCACAAGCAAACTAAATCTTCCTCTTCTTCCCCTTTCCGCCTCAACCTTTTTTCCCAAAGGCGGGGGGACGTGGGAAAGTGGGTTTTGTTAGGAATTTCCCCCTCTCCTCCTCCGCCCTCTGGCACAGCTTAAAAAGCAGCCCTGACTTGCCTAAAGATGATGCACCCTGAGAGCGGGATGCCCCAAACCTTGCACTAGTCTGGACCCCAAACCACTCCCAAATAAAACCCGATGAAATTGTGAAACTGGGGGGCCCTTGTGGTTTTGAGGAGAAAAAGGAAAAGTGCCCCTCTTTTGCCCGTTCCTTTCCATTGCTGGCGGGCCCTGTTGTTTCAGAGTTTTCCAAACGATTTTTCCAAGAATTTAAAGATCACCAAAAATGTCTTTCTGACAAAGGGAAATTGTCAGCCTTGACCTTTTTGGTTTGGCTTCTTAAAAAACTGGAAAGGGGATGGTGAGAGTCTTTTAACCGGCTCCACTCTCGGGGGGCTAAAAATCCCGAGGTCCGCACCCTCCCTAGTCGGGCCCATGTGTCATTTTGTATTGCGTAAGGGCATTGCGCGTTTGCCACAATGCTGGAGAAATGGGGGAGGGGGGAATTCCAGGGGGCTGCCCCCGGTTAAACAATAAAGAGGGTTGACGGGGGGGCCCCGAGCTAAACGCGCATGCACCCGGGGGGTTGTGCGGGTGCAAACGGGGAAGTGAAAACTTAGATTTTGGGCCCTTTCCCTCAACGGCATTTCCAGCCCCAAAGGTGGGTTTTTTAAAAAATTTTTGAACGAAAAGGTTCAGGGACATGTGAAGGAGGGATGTCCCCCGCCTATGATTTAAAGGGGCCCCCCAGCAGATTTCTTAGTTTCGCACACCCCCCTTGCCGGGGCAAAAGGGTTTCTTGGCCCCAGCCAGCGTCGGTCTCATTGCGGAGGCCGCCCAACAGCTTGCCCTTGTGTGGGGACGGTTTCAAAGGAGATTAATTTAAAACCGGCCTGGTTTTCTGGGAAAACCAGGGAGGGAAAACCCGAGGCCCTTGGGGGGGAAAGAACCCGGCAACCCCCCGGGTTTTTTTTTAAGAGCGTGCCCCGAGCCTGGGGACCCAAACCGTCCCCCCCAGGTCTTCCCCCCAAGCTCCCCCGTGGCTGTCACGGGAGTTTTGGGGGCCCCTTGGCGTCCCTTATTTTGTCCATTTTGCGGGGGTTTTCAGATGGTTTTTTCCCGGGAACAGATGCAGACAACGCGCTTAAAAATTTTAGAGGGAATGTGGGGGCCCAAAAGGGCCAGTGGGTTTTTCGGGGCAAAAAAATTGCCTGCTCGGCTTTGGGTATTGGGGGGGGGGAAAGGGGCCTTTAAACGTGGGGGAAAACCCCATCTGTGCCCACCAGAGGGAAAAGGGAAAACCTTTTCCCAAAAGGGCCAAAAGGGCCGGGGAAATGCCAAAACATTAAGGCTTTTGGCTTTGGGAGGGTTTTGGTTTTTAAAGTTTTTTATTCTGCTAAAAAAACCTGGAAAAAAGGAAGGCGGGCTGTGACTGGCCGCGTGGGGGCATGCAGGTTTTCAAAATGGCAGAAGGAAAAGGGGGTTTATGGATGGGTCTCGGGTGCTGTGTGGTACTCGGGCGAGGTGGGGCTGAAGCGGAGGTGATCCCTGATAAATGCTCTGAGAGACATGGGAGCTGGGGAAAACGTTGGGTTGGTGGCGGGGGAGGAGGAGGCGGAAAACAGAGGGTGTGACGTGGTTTTTGGCCCGGCGTCGGGTCGGGCCTTTTTTTTGGCCCAAAGTTTTTGCCTCCTTTTTAAATTCATGCTTCCCCTCCCATTTTACTAGAATTTTGGTGGTGGTTAAAAACCCCTAAGGTTCTTGCCCTATTATTTTTTAAAGGGAAAAAGGGGCCCAAATAGGGACATCGCTGGGTGAATCAGAGGCTTGCTAAAAGGGAAGGCAGGTTGAGAGGTATGGCCCTTTTTTGCGGCGATAAGCGAGGTGCGGGGTTTCGTGCCAGTGGCTGGGGGGAATTTTTTTCCGGGCCCTTCTCCCGCCGCCCTTTTCCCTTTTGGGGGGGGGGAACCCTTTTACTGCCCCATTTAACCCCATCGTCTTCCCCCCGTCCGGGTTGAAGCGCTCGCAAGAAAATTTGGGGGAAAAGACCCGATGGATCCGCAATTGTCGCATTTTTCATCTTAAAACAGGTGACTTCGTTGTCCTAAATTTGCACCAGAAGCGGGGTACAAGCAAGGGGGGGCATGCAAACGTTCCCAACCGCCCGGGATTTTTCCCGATGCCGGCTTCCTTATCCTCTCTGTTGGATCAGAAAAATGGGCGTCAGAGCAGACTAAACCTCTCTTGACTTTTAACATCCCTTCTGACCCAACCGCATTTTGTCATAAAGAGGTCTTCAGACAAGGATTATCCACAGTGGTGGGTACACGATTTGAATTGGGCTGCTTCATGTTGGAAGGATGCTGTGATGTGATGACGACATTTGTGGCCGTGAGGGGGGACGAGGAGGTAGTGCTGGAAGGGTTGCTTTAAACCCAATGAAGGACAGATTGGCGGCTGTTCGTTAATGAGATTAAAAGGGCCGACCCGCGTGACAGGCCTGCGGTCTGCAATTGCGACCCGCGGGATGGTGTTTCCCCGCCTGGAAGGAGCCCCTTCTCTCGAAAATAAATCCTTTTGTACCCCCCTCTTTTGCTCGCTTTACCACCTGATTTGCTCCATGTTCAGAAATATAAAAATTTGAGAAGGTATGGATAGTTTTGGAAAGTTCCTCTTATTAAAAGACGGCAAATCACAGCTTTTCTCAAATCCCTCTAATCAAAACAAAATTGCTGGATTTAAATTTAACTGCAAGGTGTCTATCAACAAAGCTGGACTGGGCAAAGGTGCAAAAAAACACGTATCTGTTATGTATTGTTTTATAAAAAGATATTTTTGGCACCTTTCAATTCACTGTGGTGACTATAAAATTCTGGATTCAAAATTTAATGCAAGGTGTCTATCAACAAATCTGGACTGGGCAAAAGTTGAAAAAAAACACGTATTGTTATGTATTCATATAACACAAGGTATTTTTGGCCCCTCTCAATTCACCTGTGGTGATTTTAAAAAATGCTGTATTCAATTTAAGTGCAATGCTGCCTCAATGAAAAAGCTGTAGTGCACCAAAGTAAAAAAAAAACACGTATTTTTTATGTATTCGTATAAATACATGATATTTTTTGCACCTTTCAATTCCCCTGTGGTGACTATAAATTGCGTATTCAAATTTAGTGCAACTGCCTAAATGAACCAAGCTGTAGTGCGCCAAAGTCAAAAAACACGAAATTGTTATGTTTTTGTATAATTCAAGAAAATTTTTGGCACCTTTCCAATTCCCCTGTGGTGACTATAAAATTGCGGGGATTCAAATTTAAGTGCAAGGTGTCTATCAACAAATCTGGACTGGTCAAAAGTGCAAAAAACACGTATTGTTTGTATTCGTATAATACAAGGTATTTTTGGCACTTTCAATTCCTGTGGTGACTATAAAATTGCTGTTTTAAAAATTTAAGTGCAACCCTGCTCAATGAACAAAGCTGTAGTGCGCCAAAGTCAAAAAAACGTATCTGTTATGTATTCTTTATAATACAAGATTTTTTTGGCACCTTTCAATTCACCTGTGGTGACTATAAAATTGCTGGATTCAAATTTAAGTGCAAGGTGGATACATAAAAAAGGTGGAATAGGCAAAATTGAAAATGAACACCCTATCTGAAATGTTATACTGATAATAAAAGTGGAGTTTTGCACTTAACAAAGAGACCGCAGTTACTAGAAAGATGGTATCCTAAAATAAGTTCAGGGTGCCCAATATCCCGGAAATTTTCAATAGAAAAACTGTTTTTAAAAGTAAAGCTATTGCAGTGCAATGTCTACACTAGTCTTGGTGAACTTTATCCAGTATTTTTTATAGAGCTTGTCTGTGTTCGCCCGCGGGCCCCCCCCCCACCCCGCTCACCCCCATTGACTTTACAGCGGTAGATGCTCCTTTTTAAAATTCTCTAGCTTTAAATACATAAAATCTTCCAATCTTAATCTAACTAAATTGTAAGGATCACAGCTAATAGTAGAGGTTTCTCTGTGAAGAAATAGAATAATTTCGTGAGGTTTTTTGACACACGCAGAGCGCACGTCCTACTGCTGTGAGATCCCGAGAGACATGAGGCTGAACAGGAAGGGCTGTTCTATGAAAAAACGAGGTCATGTGATTTTTCCAGCCAATCGCAACCATACAAAATCCCAGTCATGACGTCGCACACCACATCTCACCCTGCTCAATTCTGTAAGCTGATTTGCTGGCCGCCAAAATGACAGGAAGCGCGAAAATGGCGCGATTTTAATAGATGATGCACAGATTTTACCTAAATTATCGCATGATCTAAAAATCTGATCCCCATAAAAACTGTGCCGATTTCAACTTTGTCATAATAATCGCTCAACACTAGTTAAGAAAACCCCAAAAAAATTAAGCAGAGATCTGGCATGGCTACCCAAATTTGTAAGTTCATTTCTGCTTATCAAGGCCTCTTCTTGGGTAAGCAAATGACTTGTCAGGACAGCTTCTTCTTTAGCCATAAAAACAAGAGACTAGTGGTCTGGATGTTTCAGAAAGGGCTCTTGGAAGTGTAAAGCAAACTGGCCTGTCATAGCCATTGACCTACTCTGGAAGCACTAAAGACCCTGCATTTACACAGTATCAGATTGAAGTTTCTTGGCTCCACCTGAGGAAATTATTCTGAGGGCCCATCCTCTATCTATACTGGACATTTTCCTTTTTAGGTACTTTTTGTAAGTCTACTTTTATGGAATCATAGCAAATACAGTGTTTTGAAAAGATATCCGTTAATATTTCTGAAGTCAACTTCAAATGAGGTTGCTTTCTGGCATACATTAGAGGTGCATTAAGGTGCAATGGAGAAGCACTCTTGAGTGTTGCATATTTATCCCTCACTCTTGGTTTAGCACTCCCATTGGCTGCCTTGTATAGGGTTTTGCCTCTTAGCTCTGCTGCGTCTGAGTACACAGGCCACCACTGAATATATTTGAACCACTTTTCCTATTTATTAAATGGCAGAAATTTCTTATATTGCCCATTTACCTTTTTGACACAGCCCACAATACATGTGCAACGTGTGAAAAATTATCTACCTGCAGCTGTATAGCATTTCCCTTTGTGCTAATTGGCTGTTATTTATTAGACCCCCTTATTAAATTATCTGAACAAATGTTAATTTTTTTACAGGCATGGATCATGGTGGATGCTGCCCCTCTAGTATTGTCAGGGACTATCATCTTATAGACATGTTAATTTAAAGAATTCATAAGTCTGTTATACATATACTAATGTAACAACTCAGAGGCATCAGAGGAGAGGGTGGCAGTAGGTGATGTCATGTCATGGTGGCCTGTCCTCAATAAGTCCAGTATTACCCTGAATCATTATAGGAAAGAGGGGGGATCTGTTGTAAGGGAGGTGATGAATAAACCTTTCTGCCTTGGTGGTGGTTAAGTTGTTCTTGATATAATAGCAGAAAAGAGACTGGAGGCAGCAGTGCAGGTGCAAACAGACTATCTTTACTCCAGATAAGTTGTAATACTCAAAGCTGGCTTTCTTCTCACTTTACCCAGAAGCTAAACCCAGTCTCTACAGATGAAACTTTTGGCGGGAGTAGTAAAAATTCTCTAACACTTTGCCAGCAATTCCCAACTGTGGGTTGCGAGGCTACTTCCATAAACGTAAGTTTGGCTAAGCTAGAATCTACTAGACATCAAAAAAAGTGTGAGGCCTTTTCTTTACTCGCTTCATCCCCACAAATAATGCCGCAGTTGTCACCAAGTCTCCCCCATCCAAGGTTCCTCACCTGCAACTTATTTCATATTTGCAAAACTTGCAAGTTTACACTGGAAAGCTTCCAGCAGAGAAAAAATTGGGACACCACTTAGTATGTGACTTGATGGAACTGGAACCACTGTTTGGATCTGGTAGAGGTGTGACTATGGACAATTTTTTTACATCCGTGTAAACTGCAGAATTTATGTTGCATAAGAACATTACTAAACTTATCCAGAACAGAAATTACAAAGCTAAAATTTAACATTTAATTATTCTCATATAAAGAGCATTTCAAACATAATATACAAAAAATATATCAAATTACCTCTAGACAACAAAAATTATTAGTGTTGGGGGCGTGGCCTGGCACTAGAACATGGAGGACGCACGTTAGAGGAGCTCCGTTGAGGTGACAGCAAAACCCGGCTCAACTAAACCTTGCTCTGCCTATCTCCGGTACCAAACACCGTTTCTGCGGGGAACCTCCCCAACCGTGAGAGCTTACCGCTGCTGTAGGAGCCTTCCCTCACCTGCCAAGGACACGCTCTCTCAGAGACACGGCCGTTGCTGCGCTACTGCAGGCGCGCATCTCACCTCGTCCTGACTCATCAGGCAGCGGCGATCTCCTGGCTCTTTCCTCACTGCGGCTGGATCGCGGGAGAGCCGGGCTTCTGTCCGCATCACGCTGCCTTCCTTCTCCGCTGCGGGTACCGGGCGGTGAGTACTGCTAACCTGTCCCCTCCTGTCCACAAGTGGCGGCCATTTTGTCACCAACCCTCCTTGTGGCTCTCCCTCATAGCCGTCATTAAAGCAGCGCCACTCACCCTATTAGGAGGCACACCCTGAAAACATCTTATCTCACCTGGGTGTACAGGTGCAGCGTGACCCCTGAGAGCTCCACAGTACCAGTCAGTAAGTCTGGCTGACTCTTCTCCCTCCAGGCCTGTGCAGCAGCCATCTTACTGCCTTCTTGCTACGGGGCCCTGCTCCCCCTGCCAAATCTAAAGCAGCCTCAGTCACTACACTAAGAGACTTTGATCCTCTGCTCCTCTACTTAATTTAAATTCTTAATCAACAGTCCTCAGGCTCAGGGCCCTGCGCCCATTCTATGCCACCAGAAATCGGTCCACCTGTGCCCTCTCCCCTCCCCACAACAATTCACGAAAAAGGGGAGAACAGCATTGAAGTGGAAAATCACCGATTATCAATTCTCCCTGCCCTAACCTTTGACCCCCCAACTGCCTCCCCCTACCCAAACCACCACCTGAAAACATTCGGTGCCCCCTTACCCCACCCAATTGAAGAAGGCACACCAACAACTCCACAAAGAAGGGCTATCTTACACCAAAGGAGCTCTTCGCTGATCCAAACCCAAAAACTAAATTTATACACCATTACCTTTTAAAAAGGTTTCCCCGGATCCGGGTTCTGTACAATTGGAGGCACATCAAAAAAAAAAACAAAAAAAAACCTGCAAGCTCATTGAATTCTTTTAACAACACCATGCAATCCGACCTCCCCGAGTACCCTAGCCTTCCTCCTTTATCCCTACCCCGCTCAGCTGAATCTTTTGACTCGGAACTTCAAGGAGGTCCTGAGCAGGTTAATCCCACCGAAACCACCCTAAGGCAGCTATTCTCCTCATTTCGGGAGCACCTACAAAATGACTTTAAGCAGATGATGAGTGACTTCAGGGGAGACATACAGTCGCTAGTTGCCAGAACAGATCATATTGAAGCAATGGTGGGCGAATTTGCTACATCGCACATTCCTCATCGCCCCATAGGCCCTTTTAAGATGAAGTACGCAAACTGTCCCCCCTAAATCCTCGACTTAGATGATAGATCCCCCCAGATCAAAATCTGTTACGAGGGATCCGAATCTTCAACGTGGTCCCCCTGATGCCTTTCTAAAGATTCAACGCTATCGCACTCCCAGAAACCAACACTCTAGATCTCACGGTGGCGGGTCCACAGGGTTCCTACACCCCAAAAACCCTATCGCCTTCGCCCCATGCGAGTAATACCAAAATCCACCCTTTCCGCACAAAGGGAAAAACTCCTAGGGCCCTTTTTTTTAAAAAGGGGCCCCCTTTCCCCACGGTCAAAGACAAAACCCTCTTTCCAACCCCCCCTCTAGCGGGCACGATGAAGCCGTAAAGAATTTTGCCCCTAAACCACAATTCTTCGGGAAAATAGCATACCTTATCATTTGGGATTCCCAGTCAAACTAATAATCTCCAAGGACAACAACACAATTGTCTGCACTTCCCCCAACATGATTCGAGACGCGTTACAAGCTTGGGGCCTTCTTCATCTTTTTATCCAATACTACGCCTCAGCGCAAAGGAAAAGACAAACCAAGCCTTATTTCCCCCCTCTGGTCGGAAAAGCATACCAGAAGACGTCAAGCTCCGGAGGACTGAGATATCTTAGGCTAAGCAACACTCTTTATTCTATTGTCACTGGGAGCTTCACCTGAAGTTGGCTGTTGAAGTTACCGCTCAGCCCTAGTTCCTTCATAGCTCCCAAACACGAGACTTTCCCCCATCCACATTTGTTCTCAACTCTTTGAGAACATCTTCCAGTAACTAAGGTTTTCTGATTTTCTAGTTTAACTATTTTTTGTTGTTGTTACTTCTGACCCACCTTGGGTAACTGCCATGACTGTATTTTGTATCTCTTACCGCACAAAGTATTGTCTTTACATAATGTCTGAGCTGAACCCAATCCAACTACTAGTTATCCTCTTTAGACACAATGGGGATTAAATTCCTGTCCCTAAATGTTAATGGCCTCAACTCCCCATTTAAGAGGTCCCTTTTCTGGAGAGAAGCGATGCGTTCAAGCGCAGACGTCCTCTGCGTGCAGGAGACCCATCTTAAAACAGATGATTTGCCCAGATTGAGTCACAAAAGATTCCCCTTCTCGTACTTTTCCTTCCTAGATACTAAGAAGGCAGGCGCTGCCTTATTAATCAAAGATACTGTTGCTTTCTCTTTGTTGAATTGCATAACCGACCCTAAAGGGAGGTATATAATTTTACAATGTACTTTAGACTCCGCCCAGTTTACCGTTGTGGCCATTTACGCTCCCAACCAAAATCAGATACCTTTCCTTTCCAAAGTTATTACTAAAGCAAAAGAAATGGTTGTAGGCACCTAGTTATCTGCGGCGACTTCAACATTGTGATTGACAATGAAGTTGATCGCTCGCGTGCAATTGTTTTTAAATCACCTGATTTGAAAACATTTATGCAGGAAGAGAATCTTCATGATCCTTGGAGATACTCTCATCCGACAGAAATAGATTATACCTTCTTCTCCCATGCGAAATCATCATATTCTAGATTAGATTACTTCCTTGTCAATAGATCTTCCCTACTAAACCTAAAAGCTACCGACATAGGCTTTGCTACATGGTCAGACCCTGCCCCAGTCTCACTCACGTTTAAAAATCAGATTTCCCCTCCTCCGTTTTCTCCTTGGAGACTTAACAATTTCCTTCTGAAATTGCAACATATAGTACCTGAATTGACTAAATCCCTGAATGAATTCTTTAACCTCAACTTGGGCTCGGTTGCAAATCCACAAACGCTTTGGTGCGCCCATAAGGCTCTTATGAGAGGAGTGTGTATTAGAGCCGCTGCGAGAGAAAAACGCAAGAGAGAGAGAGAACTCAATGACCTTTTAGACAGCAAACTCCTTGCACGTAGAGTAAAAAAGCTGCAAGCTAGATCCAAAACAGCCTTTCTCTCCTGTCCTAGGGACGGTAAAATCTATGACCCGCAGAAGATAGCAGACGCTTTCGCCGATTATTATAGCTCTCTTTACAACCTAAAACATGATTCATCTACCCCGTTACCCACCCCAGAGGATATTAACAAATTTCTCAATCGCTCGTCCCTCCCTACCCTGACGCAGGCTCAAATAGACTTTTTAAACGCCCCTATTACAGAGCTAGAAATCAAAAAAATGATCGCTCGATCCAAATTAAACAAGTCTCCTGGACCTGATGGATTCTTGAACGAGTAATGTAGACAAGTTATTTGCTGATATCCTTGCTCCTCATCTGACAGACACCTTTAATTCTATTATTACCTCATGTTCCCCTCTCCCAGAACTCCTTGTAGCTACCATAACAACAATCCCGAAATCTGGTAAGCCCATAGACAAACCTTCAAATTACAGACCTATTTCCCTCCTTAACAACGACATCAAGCTCTACTCTAAAATTCTAGCATACCGGTTAAATGACATTCTTCCTCATCTCATTCACCCAGACCAAGCTGGATTCGTAAAAGGTAGACAAACTAGGGATGGCACAAGAAGAATTATAGATATCCTCCATATGGTCTTGAAAAATCAGTCCCCAACAACTCTGCTTTCTCTCGATGGAGAGAAAGCCTCCGATAGGATTAACTGGGCATACTTAAAAGCTGTCCTAGTGAAATTTGGTTTCACAGGCCCCTTTCTCACAGTGATCCTTTCTCTCTACTCCAGCCCCTCCGCCAAAGTATACTCATCAGGCTTTTTCTCAAAATTATTTCCCATCACAAATGGCACTCGTCAGGGATATTCTCTTTCGCCACTAATATATGACCTGTGCGTGGAACCGCTGGCTGCACAGATCCGAGACTCTCGGTGTATAAAAGGTATCTCAATTTCCTCAGTTGAACATAAAATTAGTTTTTACGCAGACGATATTCTGATTATCTGTCAGGATCCCACCATGTCTATCCCAGCCCTCCTGGAACTCCTAACTCAATACTCCTCTATATCATACTACAAACTCAACTTGTCCAAATCTGTTATCCTGCCTATCCATTGTCCCGCTTCCTTAGCCACTCAATTATCATGCTACCAATTTGCCTGGTCATCCACCTGTGTAACCTACCTAGGCATTCAAATCTTTCCGGAAGCTAACAAAACTATAGAAGTGAACTTGAGTAAAGTTTCCGCAGACATATCGGAAGAAATTACTCGACTCCAGCATCTGCCCTTGTCATGGTTAGCGAGAATAAACGTCACCAAAATGTTACTTCTACCAAAATACCTATATTTGATAAGAACTGTCCCCTTCCTATTCCCCCACGCTGCTTTAGCCAAACTCCAACATACACTTTTGAAATTCATTTGGGACAGTAAAAGACCCAGGATTAATAAGAAACACTTGTTTCTCCGGATGGAACGAGGTGGCCTATCAGTCCCTGACTTACTCCGCTACAACGTAGCTGCGGTTCTTGAGCCCGTGGCCATTTTATTGAACACCACGGATCTTTAAAGGTGGGCAACTCAGGAGTCCCCAATAGTTCCTTATAGCACACTTAAAGATCTCTTAATGGCCTCTACCTGGGGCACTATTGTTCCCTCGCTTGAGCTCCCTACCCTTAACCACCTTGTCACAGCCTAAATGTTGTCCCGCATAGTTGGCTATACATTGCAAAAGACAAGTGCCCTGTTAATATCCTCCTTGCCGAATCTCCCCACCTCCCGCTCTCATCATGGGTTAGCAAGGGTGTTCACACCATTGGCGACCTCTATAGCGATGGAGTTGAAGTCCTTTGAAGACTTGAAACTACAATTTGGTATTCCTAATAACCAATTCTATGTCTACCTCCAAGTGAGACATACTTTACAGCAGTGGGATACCAAAACAGCTCCACCTCTCCCTACTCAGTTTCAAATCTTTCTGACCCAAAAGAAGGGTTTTACACGGGGTATTTGGGTAAAGCATTCTCTTTGGAAGACTGGGAGTCTGCAGCTAGTAGACCTAAAAAGTTTTTGAGATGTGTTAACCATCTGGAATTGATGCGTAAAATCCAACAGCTCGGGTATTTTACTCCCAGCAGAATTTCTCACATGTTTCCAAGTCACCCAGACCTCTGTTTGAGAATGTGTGGCTTGAGAGGTTCCATATTACATATGTAGTGGTGCTGTCCTGTGGTGTATAAACTTTGGGGAGAAGTCAAGACCCTGATAGCTGAGCTCCTTCAGCTTCCTTTCAAGCTTACCCCGGAACTGGCAGTTTTAGATCTCAATCTTGAGATTGTCCCACCTGCATATCACACAGTAGTTTTTCACATACTCATAGCGACCAGATCTGTAATTGCTCTAGCCTGGAAAAGCACTAGTACCCCGCACATTACCGAAGTTATCTCTAGAGTAAATGCCTAATTTCTTGCTGAAACTTCGCTTGTAACTCCGCCTCACCTCATTCTCAAATCAAGACTCCGTTGGTCTCTATGGGTCTCTTCTAGGTATTTCAGATGATTCCATCATATATTGAGTGTAATGAGCACTCCTACACATAACTGACAAAAGCGTGTCGCCTGTCCCCTCTTCTTCCCCCTCTCTCCGTGCCATAGTATTGTTAAGGTCTATCCTGCTGTCTAAGAGTAGTTTGTAAATTCTGATGTTTTCTCATTAAGAATTTATCTTTTGCCATACTTTGTGCTGTGCATTATGACTACTGCAACTTTGCTTGTTATTTTATTGTTCTACTGTTCTTCTTTGTTTCTCTTTTTGAAAGCTCTGTTCAGAATTAGAACCTTGTATTTCTTGAAAAATTTCAATAAAAACTTATTGTTAAAAAAAAAAAAAAATATTAGTGTTATCAGCAGTTTTATTATTAAACTCATTTTAACAATTGTTCGTAAGTATGGACAGAGCTCCACCTCTTTAAGATATGGATAAACACACTGAATGGTCCACACAGAGATATCAGGCTGTAAAATGAATAGCAAAAACCTAGTAAATCCTTGTTGAGCCCCACCTACCCGTCAGAGACCCCACCCCAAAAAGGACAAGCCCGCCCATTGTAGGCTTACCCAATAAACCGCTAAACAGTAAATAGAAACATATATTGTGCATATATATAATAAAAAGGCATATCCAAACTGTTATATTCAGTTGAAGCCTGAAGCGATTCCCCACATAGGATAATGGTTCATCAGGGGAGCAAGTAAAGACCGCTTTGGCTTTTTAGCACCAGCCTTTTCAACTGACCCTCCAAAGGCCTGTTGTGCCTTCCTTTCCTGTATGGCCTCCACATATGAACTTATGGCTGCAGCACAGGCCTAATGCTGCTGAGAATTAATTGGGAGCTTTTCCATGTCTTCAGTCAACAGGGCAATTGCCCTGTTCAAAAAACTTAATCAGCTCTCCCATGGTCAAAGAAAAAAAAAATGTTCCAGGCAGCCACAGTCTCTTGATACAGCAGCTGTCATCACACACTGTGTCTGTGGGTGTGTATCAGCCTTCTCAGACTTCAGACTTTTAACACTTGCTGTGCCCAGACTTCAAACCCCACAAGGCCTGCACTCACACAGTCTCTGTACTGGGGTGCATCCCTGGTCTCCAGAGACACTCTTCTGCTGTACTGGGGCAGTCTTCCTCCAGAGCAACAGTCTGTATATGCCCATTATTGCTACCCTTTATGTACTGAGCCAATCTTGACCGTTGCATCCTCCAGCATATGTGACGACTCACTCACATTTCAGCCTCCATCTTGTCTTGGCCCGGGATCATCCAGCTTTGATATAACGGATGGCAGTCAGACACAGGGTTCCGTTTAAAACTGGCCGCCGCCAGCTTTATTTAGGCTCAGGATACACATACAAAATAAACAAACAAAACCTCGGCCGCAGCCAGCTTTATTGAGGCTCAGGATACACGTACAAAATAAACAAACAAAACCTCGGCCGTCTAGCCACTACCTAAACTCATTAAGTAGAGAACCCTCTCTAACAGGAGTTGGACCTACTGTCCAGTGTCACAACACAGCAACTTATATTTCACCCAGTCTCTTACTGGGTTCCAGCTTTCCCTAAGCCTTGGGGGCCAGAGCTTCCTGCAAGCTCCACTGCCCCTCTAAACTGCAGATGGCAGACCACGCCCCCAGATCACCTGGAGTACTAGACTTTTATAGGCCTCCAGAGATGTGTCCAATATCTGGGCTGGAACCTCAGGACCTGTAATGTGGGGACAGCCACCCACCCGACACTATAGCTGTCCCGAAAGAGCTTCCCCATACCTAGCTGCCTACTGAAACTACTGACACAATATAGGTGGCTTTTCCCCACCGAGCCCAGGTCCTCGGTGGCACATCTGCAGAAGGTCTCCGGCCGTAGACCCTCTAGTGGCAGAATTGTGTGACTACCAGGTCGCTCTGCCATATATAATACTGCTAGAGATACAAACAAAGCTGTCACCACAATATGTTGATCAGCATCCAATGATGTGTCAATCAGATAAGTCCTCTCAGAGATGTTAAATGGGACTGAGGAAATGACTTTATGCTATTAGTTTGAATACTCACCTCGCACTCATGTGTGTCAGCCAAAAATGACGTTTCGATCTGGCCCTAGTAGTGACGTATCATATAAACAAAAGGTATGTGGAAGCACAATACAGAAACAAAAGTATCAAACTTCAAAACTGATATCATAAACATGTTCTGATTATATACAATTTGTATCTCATAGATACCTTGATTTAGGTATTACAGCGTACATGGAGAGGTACTGATATGTCAGCAAGGATTCAAAAATGATAGCAAATCTCAAAAACATAAAAATGATAATCTAGTGATCCTCTGTCCTTCATGAAACCCATAGTATAGATTTATAAAACAGGAAGTTGGTAGAAGCCAGTTTGACTAGGTATTAATCAATAAAACAAGAGAATGTAAGCCTCTTAAGTCCCTTAGGGTGCACCGTATCAAGATGGTAAATGCATTAGATTCCTAATGATTTAATCACATCTTACGGACCATGATGGGAGGAAGGTTGGACCCTTTCAATTGCACAAAATGTTATACTGGCATTTGGCAAATATAAATAATTTTGGTAATCCTAATTGACCTAAAACGGGTAAGGTATATTCTGATTTCATGTAAGATAGTGAGAAAAACAGGCATATGTATATTTTAGATAGTGTTTCTAACTTCTGGTTTCAACTGTATGGCACTGATGGAGAAGGGGGGATAACAGTAGCAACAAAGGGGTCTAGTTTCAAAATATTCCAATATCTTTTCAGGATGCGAAGGGGCCTTATCCTGTTTGTACTGTTTGTCTTAGGTTCCAATAATTCTCAGAAGATTTCCATTTTTTTTATTCTCAGTTCTTTGGGATATTTTTGCCTCTCAGAAGTAAGAACATGAAGATAAACACTTCTTAGGATATCTTGAAGATAGACTCTGTCTTTAAATCTATTTTGAAGATAGTGGGCTTGTATCTTATAGTCTTCCATTGTTGTGCAGTTTCTCCTCATCCTTATGTACTGCCCTCTTGGAATTCTTGCCTTTAGAGGGTTTGGATGGTAACTCTGCCAAGTTAGCAGGTTATGGGTTGCAGTCGGTTTCCTATATGTGGCAGTTGGTAGTTGTCAAAGTACCATCATATTTCTTTTGTATCTTGATGTCAATAAAATTCAGGCTAGTATTATCTATCTCAAAAGTGAACCACAAGTCTAGACCATTATGATTTAGGGATAGGGCTAATTCTTCAAATGAGTGTTTCTTGCCTGTTCACCGGAAAAACACATTGTCGACATAACATCCTCAGAAAGCTCTCTGGGAAGTCCATAGAGTATCTTCATCCCTAAAGACTACAGTGTCCTCCCACCCACCCAGGAGCAAATTAACACATGTGGGAGCACAAGTGCTCCCCATCGCTGTGTACCTGAGGTGCTAATAGAACTTACCTCCAAAAAGGAAATAGTTGTGAGTCAATATGAATTTTAGCAGGTCCAAAACAAATCTGTTATGTGAGAAAAAATGTGTATCTCTAGTTCTTAGGAAATACTCAACTGCTTGAAGTCCCCTTGGATGAGGTATGGAACTGTACAACGCCTCTACATCAATGGAGGCTAACCATGTATTTCTATCTATGGTAATACCATCAAGTTTCCAAATTAGATCACTGATGTCACATAAATAGGATGGTAAAGCTACTATAAATTCCTGGAGGACCTGCTGCACATAAACCTCTGTGTTTTGGGTAATCAACCCAATGCGTGACACAATGGGTCTTCCCTTTAAGCGGGAGAAGCCTTTGTGAATTTTTGGTAAGGCTTAAGAGGTTGGGACTTGTGGGTTCCCCGTGATCACAAAATCCATCTCCTGCCTTGACACCAATCCATCATCCAGCTGCCAGTTCAAGTGTCCATCGGATCTTTGGGCAAAATACTATAGAAGCACTTGTCAGATCCCTCATTATTTAAAATCACAAGATTTACCGCCTTATCAGAGGGTTTAAATATCATCCTTTTATCTTTTTTCCAACCTCTGGAGGTTTTCGTGAGATTCTTTGGAACAGACCTGTTATTAGTAGAGATTTTACTTAACTCCCTTGTTACAACATCCAGGAAGGTATGTATATGGGTGTAGTCATCTGGTGGAGGCATCCTTTCTCTTCGTTTTTTCAGGTCAGAAAAAGATCCCTTACCTCTCTCTTGTTTACTATCCTGAAGCAGATCCGCCAGATCCTGCACTCCTGGTAAATCATTCTGTTCCAGACCTAATCTATTCCATGTCTCAATGCTCTTTAAAAAAAAAAAAATCCATTTTAATTTTCATGTAAACAAATTTAGAACTGTAATCCACAAAAAATGATCAAATTTAATAGTAGGGACAAAACCCAAACCTTTAGCCAGCAGAGACAAATCAGGGGAAATCAACTTACCTACTGATAGGTTAATAATCTGTTTTTTTTCTGAGTGGAATCTATTATTTGGGCCAAGTACTTGGTCGTTCCCTTAGAGTTTACGGGGTGTTGATTTGTTCTAAAAAAGAGAGTGCTGAGACAGAGGAGGACGATGCTGAAGTAGGGACCATATCTCCTCCTTCTCTTCCATTTATGTCCCCCATCCTTGGAGAAGAACATTACTTTTACATGAACATTGAGAGCAAATAAGCCTGACATTACTGCAATGATGGAAACTGCAAAAGGTAGAGACCTTCTGTCATCGAAATTCATATTCTCAGATGGGATAGCAGTGGTCAGCTATGTCCCAAACAAAAATAAAACAGCGTATGTACTTTCCATTCAATTTATCGATAAGTCAGTATCCAATGAAAGCCACAAGAAGCCTAACATAATACTGGAATACAACCACACTAAAAGCAGGGTGGACAACAAAGACAATTTGGTAAGAGTAAGAGAAATTTCTTGTGCCAGACGTGCCTCAAAATGGCATATGAGAGTTTTTTATGAACATGCTAAATAATGGAGCCCTAAATATTTTCATAATTTGGATATAAAAAAACAAAGACTGGAACTGCTGCTTGAAAAATTGTAGATATTGATTCCTAGGAATAAGGCAAGGAATTGACAAAGTCCAACATGCTGTGCATCGCAAGCAATCCCAATGGTCTCCATCTTCCAGTTGTCAGAGCTATTGAAACTGTGGGAGTATTTGTTGCATGCAACACTGCAGTCCAAAGCACACCATCAACATCAGGACAGCAGCAGAGCCACAAGAGGAGAAGGAAGGCACAGCTTTGACATGTACTAAGGACTGTAGTGATGGCAAAAGATGAATATGTACTAATTTTAGTGAAATTATATAGCTGGTTTCTATACTGTATGCAATCGGAATGTAAAAATGCAAACAGTTTTATGAATAAGAGTACATGGATTATATTTTGTTTACTATTAATACTGTTGAATTAAATAAACAAAATATTGTTAAACAAAATATGTCAATGAGGCTCTGTTTTATTAGGTATGGATAGTTTTCCCTTCTAAGATCAATGTTGAATGTGGGCCTGTCCATGTTAACATTAGGAATAAAAGTTATGTTTAATTATCATGTCACCTGAGGTTTACAACACTCTCGATTTATTGTTTTTGGATTGTTTTTTTTGTTGCATCCTTGTGGTTATCACCGTGGTTACACTTTCCTTGAAAATATCTAGGGGGCAATGTTTTCTTCTTCCAATATTGTATCATGAATTTTAGTGAGTCCATGAACAAACTGTAAATAAAGCAATACATATGAATTCCCAGTGGCAAAGACCTGATGAGAAGAAAACATAAAATGTAACATTTTGCATTACATGCTTAGAAATGCACAAATAACATTTAACATGCATGTTCAAATCTATTTTGAATGTGTAAAATAAAGTCAGAAAAAAGTATTAAAAAACAACCCCTGGGCCATCAGTAGAAAATATTTGTATTGGAAGTTGATTCATATGTGTTAGGGCCTTAAAGCAAATAAACGACTGCCAAATATTAGCAACAATTTGAACTCTTAATTAATTAATGAAAAATAAAACTTCAATATGCAGTTTAGTTGAACAGATGAACCATGGCTTCCAAATAAACACCATGTAGCTTACATATACAGTTGTAAAACTTAACTTATATTTACAATTATAAGAAAAACATGTTTTGGTTCATTTGAAAATACTACTACTACTAATAATAATAATAATAATAACAAAATGGTGAAAAGTAATGTAATGTTAAGCTGAAAAATACCTTATCATAAATATTACCAATTAAAAAATAACATTAAAGTAAAATAAATATTGGTAAGACAGTTAAACACTAGCAAATCTTAAAATACAATAATTAAAAAGAAATTGCTACAGCAAAAAGGAATAGGCTACTGCATTGATCTTACTGTGAGATGTGAGGTAAAGAGAAACTGACTATGTGATCAAATAAAACAGATGGATCAATATGAGAAAATGGGGCATTGGGAGCATTACATGAGAGACAAGAGGCAAGGAGACCAGTCTGTGAGAAAGGAGGCTTAAGGAGAACATGTATGGAGAACTGTGTATGTGAAAGGTTGTCTTTGGAGGCTGCCTGTGTAAAGGTGGAGACATAGTGTGGCAGTAAGTATGAAAAAAATATCAACATAAAAGAACAGTTCATCTGAGAAAGGGATTATGGGGAACAGTCCCTATAAAAGAGATGTAAGATCATTCCTTTTTGATTGCATTATCTGCTGCAATAGCTACAGCCATACAGTGACATAATTAAAGGGGTTATCCAGTGGCAAAAAAGAAAAAAAAAATATCTCAAGGAATTACGCACTTTTGGGATTTACTTTCGTGAAAATTTTGGTTGGCTTCTTGCAGTCCTATTTAATGGATGGATTCTCAATAGTTCTAAAAGTCACACAAGAACCATGTTTTTGTGTCAAGTTCTCAGGAGACAAGGTAATCGAAGGGTTTTGACCTTCTTTAGGGCTGTCACGGACGGAGATAGTGGATCCTCTGGACCGCTGCAAGCGATGGCGTAAACCACGCCAGGGAGCAGAATCTAAGTAGGTCCTGGTTTTCACCAGAGCCCGCCGCAAAGCGAGATGGACTTACTGCGGCGGGAGTCTACCAGGTCACTACCCCTGACGTGACTTGCTTGCGGAGGCAGCCGAGGTGTAGCGTGGTGCAGAATCGTCAGGCAGGCTCGTAGTCGGGGACAGGCAGGAGGACAGGAAAGGCGGCAATGGTTCGTGGTCGTGGACAGGCAGAAGGTCAGGGCAGGCGGCAAGATGCGTGGTTGAGGAACAGAAGCAAATGGTAAGGTACACGGTAAATCAGAACAAGACTTGGAACGCTTTCTCTATAGGCTAAATGGCACTAAAGATCCGGCAACAAGACTCAGGAAGGGGCAGACTTAAATAAGGGCAGTGACCGGCAATACCCAATTACCTGTGCACTGGCCCTTTAAACTTCACAGAGCCGGCGCGCGCGCCCTAGAGAGCGGGGACGCGTGCGCCGGGAGACAGGAGCTGCAGCAGGAGCGCGGCCAGATAAGTAGGAGGGGACCCGGCCGGCAGGGTGAGCGTGCCCACCGCCCACCCGTTACAGTACCCACCCTCCTCCCCCTTCGGCCTCCCCTTCTTTCTGGCCTGAAGGAACCTTTGAATGATGTTACGGTCCAGAATATTGTCCCCTGGCTCCCAGGACCTCTCTTCCGGCCCGAACCCCTTCCAGTCAATGAGAAAAAAATGCTTCCCTCTGACCGTCTTCATGTCTAGATACTCCTTTACCGTAAAGACATCGGTGGCATCGGCCTCAGGAGTGGGAGGAGCAAGTACCCGAGAGAAGCAATTTAGGATGACCAGTTTTAGAAGAGAGACATGGAAGGAGTTTGGGACCCTCATAGAGGGAGGAAGGCGGAGCTTGTATGCCACTGGATTGATGCGCTTAAGCACCTCGAATGGAATCAGGAACCGGGGACCCAGCTTATAGCTGGGGACCTTGAAGCATATATATTTAGCCGACAACCCCACCTTGTCACCCGGAGAGAAGATCGGCGGGGGTCTTCGCTTTTTGTCAGCTTGTGCCTTGGTACGAGCAGAAGCCTGGAGTAGAGAATGGTGCGTTTGCTTCCAGATAGCTGTCAGGTCCTGGACCAGCTCCTCCACGGCAGGGACCTCAGAGGGCACAGAAAAGGGGAGGGGTGGGCGGGGATGTCGCCCGTAGACAAAAAAGAAAGGAGCCGCTCCAGCAGACTCCGAGTCCAATGAGTTATAGGAAAACTCAGCCCAGAGACAAAGTGGCGCAGGTAGCAGCCTAGGGTCTGGTTAACTCTCTCTACCTGCCCATTGGACTGGGGGTGGTAGGCCGAAGAAAAGTCCAGTTTCACTTGTAGTTGGTTGCAGAGGGAGCGCCAGAATCTGGAGACAAATTGGACGCCCCGGTCCGACACTATGTGCCGCGGAAGCCCATGCAGCCGGAAAATATGTAGAAAAAATAGACTGGCAAGGCGAGGGGCTGAGGGTAGACCCGGCAGAGGAATAAAGTGAGACATTTTTGAAAACCGGTCAGTAACCACCCAGATCACGGTGTTGCCAGAGGAAGGAGGGAGATCCGTGATAAAATCCATGGCCACATGGGTCCAAGGACAGCTGGGTATCGGTAGTGGAAGGAGCAGACCTGCCGGCTTGAGACGAGGGGACTTGTTTCGAGCACAGGAAGCGCAGGACTCCACGAACTCACGAACATCCTGGACTAGACCCGGCCACCAGTAAAACCGAGAGATGAGGGAGCAGGACCTCTGCACTCCTGGGTGCCCCGCCATACGGGAGCAATGACCCCATGACAGTATCTTCTTCCGAAGAGCTGGGCGAACGTATGTCTTGCCGGGAGGAATGCGTTGTAGGTCTACAGGCGCGGCAGAGATGAGCCGTTCTGGAGGGATAATGTGCCGTGGAGTGGACTCGTCCCCAGTCACATCCAAAGCACGGGAGAGAGCGTCGGCCTTGACATTTCGTTCCGCAGGGCGAAAATGAATGAGAAAATTAAACCGGGAAAAGAAGAGGGACCAACGAGTCTGCCGTGGATTTAAGCGTTGAGCAGTCTGGAGATATAACAGGTTTTTATGGTCGGTATAAATGCTGACTGGGTGACGAGCCCCCTCCAAGAGATACCGCCACTCCTCCAGAGTCAGCTTGATGGCCAGTAACTCCCGGTCACCGATAGAGTAATTCCTTTCTGCAGAGGAAAAACTTTTAGAGAAAAAACCGCAAGTGAGGGTTTTGCCTTTGGGCCCTTTCTGGGAGAGTACGGCCCCGGCCCCCACCGAGGATGCATCGACCTCGAGGAAAAATGTCTTTTCTGTATCTGGTCGGGAGAGCACAGGCGCAGAGGCAAAGGGAGACTTTAACTTCGTGAAAGGGTTCCTCTGCCGCTGGTGGCCAGAGCTTTGGATTGGCGTTCTTTTTGGTCAATGCCACTATGGGAGATACCAGCGAGGATAAATGTGGTATAAATTGCCTGTAGTAGTTGGTGAACCCCAGGAGTCTTTGTATGGCTCGGAGACCCACGGGGCGCGGCCACTGTAGGACGGCAGACAACTTATCAGGATCCATCTGCAGGCCCCTGTTGGAAATGATGTAGCCGAGGAATGGTAGACTCTGCTGATGGAACAGGCACTTCTCGAGCTTGGCATAGAGACGGTTGGCCCTTAGACATCTGAGGGCCTGTCGTACGTGAACTTGATGGGACTCAGGGTCGGGGGAGAACACCAGAATGTCGTCTAGGTAGACAACCACGAACGTGTACAGGAGGTCCCGGAAGATGTCATTGACAAATTCTTGAAAGACGGCCGGGACATTGCAGAGCCCGAAGGGCATGACCAGGTACTCGAAGTGCCTGTCGCGGGTGTTGAAGGCGATCTTCCATGCATCGCCCTCACGTATGCGTATGAGGTTCTAAGCCCCTCGCAGGTCCAGTTTAGTAAAGATCTTGGCTCCTCGTAGCCGGTCAAAAAGCTCCGTGATCAGGGGCAGAGAATAGCGGTTCTTTACCGTGATCTTGTTGAGGCCTCGATAGTCTATGCAATTACATAGGGTACCGTCCTTCTTAGCCACGAAGAAGAACCTGGTCCCAGCTTGAGAGGAGGACTTGCGAATGAACCCCTTCTGGAGATTCTCCTTGATATAGGTTGACATAGCCAAGGTCTCAGGTACCGACAGGGGGTAAACCCTGCCCCGTGGAGGAGATGTCCCGGGCAGAAGATCAATAGGACAGTCATATGGGCGATGGGGCGGCAATGTCTCAGCTTGCTTCTCGGAGAAGACGTCTGCAAAGGCTTGATATGGTGCTGGAAGGCCCATCAGAGGTTTAGACGACACAGGAGAAGCGGTAAGCACCGGGCGAGGTGCCACCAAACTGCGAGACTGACACTCCGAAACCAACTCAAGACTTCGCCCGTCTGCCAGTCGAGCACGGGAGCATGGCGCTGCAGCCACGGGAGACCCAGGAGAATGGACGAGGAAGAACGGGGTAGTACGTAAAACGCAAGACTCTCCTTGTGCTGAACCCCTACTTGTAGGAACAGAGTCTCAGTGCGGAACCAAATGGGATCCTTATAAATCTCTCCACTGACAGAGGAGATGAGTAGGGGTTCTCCAGGCGAATCACAGGGAGATTATGCTGGGACACCAGGGCAGCGTCCAAGAAATTTCCAGCTGACCCAGTGTCCAGGAAAGCAGCAAAGTGTAACTGGGAGCCAAATCCAGTGCCGACGATCACGGGAATGGTCAGACAAGGAGAGGACTTGCTCTCACCTAGGGACGTCTCTCCTACGTACCCTAGGTGTGCCCGTTTCCCAGATGCTGAGGGCGCAGTGGGCAGGATCTACGGAAATGGTCTGAACTGCCACAGTACAGACAAAGATTCTCCTCACGTCTTCTGGTTAGCTCTGGCGCAGACAGGTGGGCTCTATCCACTTCCATGGCCTCCTCAGCAGCTGGCGGAGAGGGCAACTGTGGCAGCCTTTGAAATACTGGAGCCAGACGAGGGAGATGGCGGGGTCTAGCCTGCTCTTGTTCTTGCCAGAGTTCCTCCTGGCGTTCCGAGAAACGGATGTCAATGCGAGTGGCCAGGGAGATAAGGTCACTCAAGGAAGACGGGAAGTCCCGTGCAGACAGAGCATCCTTGATGCGGCTGGAGAGGCCTTTCTTGAAGGTGGCAGTCAATGCCGCTTCATTCCAAGATAACTCGGAAGCCAAAGTGCGGAAACGTACGGCATAGTTGCCTACAGATGAGTCCCCTTGGCGCATGTTTAGCAAGGTGGTCTCTGCAAAAGAAACCCGGGCAGGGTCCTCGAAAACATTCCTGAACTTGGTGAGGAATGTAGCAAGCTTGGCCGTGATCGGGTTGTCCCTGTCTCAGAGGGGGGTAGCCCAGGCCAGGGCTTTCCCGGAGAGAAGGCTGAGCACGAACGCCACAATTTGACCATTCGGTAGGAAATTGGTTGCCCATTAATTTGATATGCAGGAAGCATTGGGTGATAAAGCCCCTGCAGGCCTTGGAGTCCCCATCGAATTTGGACGGCATAGACAGATGGAGCCGTGGACCAGTGGTCGGAACTGGAACCGAAGGAGCAGCAGGAGCCACGGGAGCAGGTTGCTGCTGCTGAGCGGCCAGGATCTGTTGCATGGCGGAGAGATGTCTGAGTTGCTGGGCTTGCTGAGCAATCTGTTGCGACTGCTGAGCCACAATGGTGGTGAGGTCAGCATCGGGCGGCAGAGGTACCTTGGCGGGATCCATGGCCGGATTTTACTGTCACAGACAGAGATAGTGGATCCTCTGGACAGCCGCAAGCGATGGCGTAAACCACGGCAGGGAGCGGAATCTAAGTAGGTCCCGGTTTTCACCAGAGCCCGCCGCAAAGCGGCGGGAGTCTACCAGGTCGCTACCCCTGACATGACTTGCTTGCGGTGGCAGCCGAGGTGTAGCGTGGTGCAGAATCGTCAGGCAGGCTCATAGTCGGGGACAGGCAGGAGGTCAGGACAGGCGGCAATGGTTTGTGGTCGTGGACAGGCCGAAGCTCAGGGCAGGCGGCAAGATGCGTGGTCGAGGAACGGAAGCAAATGGTTCGGTACACGGTAAATCAGAACAAGGCTTGGAACGCTTTCTCTATAGGCTAAATGGCACTAAATATCCAGCAACAAGACTCAGGAAGGGGCAGACTTAAATAAGGGCAGTGACCGGCAATACCCAATTACCGGTGCACTGGCACTTTATATGTCACAGAGCCGGCGCGCCCTAGAGAGCGGGGACGCGCGCGCCGGGAGACAGGAGCTGCAGCAGGAGCGGCCGGGTAAGTAGGGGGGGGACCCGGCCGGCAGGCGCCGCTCGTGCGGGGACCACGGGTGTGCCTGCGACCCGGGACGGGGGTCACAGGCCCACCTGTGACAAGGGCAGTCTTGGAAGCAAAACCCCTTTGTTACTGCCCCCTAAAATTTGTCCTCCATCTCTCCTATCACTTGGTTCATACTTAACATATTTTTTTAGCACAAATTGTGAACCATATTGTTTTCCATCTGAATTATGCATTTGCTCTTAGCGGAAAAAAAAAAAAATCATGTTTTACAAGAAGTTGAATGAAATAATTTAAAGGACAATATGATTTGAAAATTATGTAAATATCTCTATAAGGGCAGGAAGCCTTTAAGCCTTTAAGACAGGAAGCACAAGCAACTCAGGGCCAGTTTAATAAATTGTTGGTTCCAGAGCAAAGGATTTCATGAGTGCCTCTACCTACCTTCTTAAACACTGTTCAGTAATTTTGGTAGATTCAGACCCTGTGGTGGACATGTATGAACGCGGCAGAAGTCTGGTGACTTTTCAGCCCAAAGACTAGCGCAGCCCTGTTCGCTATATTTTAAAACAGGTGCACTCCAGTATAAAGCACATTAAAAAGTGCCCGCTGCACTTTGTAATGCGCCTGAGATTGGGGGATGTGCTAGAGGTGTGTAGCACTACAACTGTACGAAGCTACACATTTATAGCTTCAGGATGACAAAGCCCGGTGCATTACTGCTGGAACAGGTACAGTACTTTAAAAGTGGTTTACCTGAGCCTGAATTGCCATTTTTGTGTTCATAGATTCAGGCACATTCTACAATGCTTTTGTGCGCAAAAAAATGGTGTATGGGCATCAAAAATCATACATGTCGCCTTGTATCTCTATTTATTGTTCTCTTTATGTAGGCATAGCTGTTTTTGTTTTGACCATAGGTGCTACCATCAGCTTAAGAGTACTGCTGATAGGGCAGGGGTTGAAACCATAGTTACAGAGACAGATGAATAAAAAAAGCCAGTTTGTTAGATGACTCAGTGAGTCAGAGTGTCAGAGAGAGAAGATCAACAAAGCTGCAAGAGAAACACAACATTACTCTCGCTCAGGAACTTTCCTGCTTATCAGAAGTACAGCTGTGGGTGTGTATGTCGGGGACTGAAACCTGTGTAAATCAGAGAGAGTTATCTGCTGTCTCATCGCAGTTAAAAGAGAAGTATTAAAGCGGAGTGAACGTCATCTGCGACATTGGATGTTGACAGAAGAAAACCCTGTCTGAAACCTTTGATCGGAAGTTGGCCAAACAAAAACCCAGGCCCAGTGAGCATGCACGCCAGTCAGATAGAGACATTGATTAGTAAGGGTCTTATCTAGTGTCAGGCCTTAAATGAACATTTCCGGAAATAACGTCCGTGTAAGACTGTGGAACAAGTCCTACACCGTTGTTGGTAATTTTGTTCGTTGTTCTTGTTGGGGACATCTTTAATTGGTTAATAGTACTCTAGGAGTAGTGGGTACTTCCAGAAGTGTGCAAACCCTTGTGCTGCACCACGAGCGCACCCCTGAAATATGCGTCTACAATATCCTTCCAGTTACCTAGGGTTTTAATGAGGTAAATAGCAGTCAGATTCTCTGAGTCCACTGAAAGGTAAAATATCGGTGTGCCCAGAAGATATAGTAAGACAGCCTGCTGCGAAGCATAAGGGTCGTGGTTTGTGACTATGTGTATGTGTTCTTGAGGTATCCGGATAATACCCCTTTTATTCAAATTCCAGTAAAAATATTTGTTGGTCTGAACTAATGTTGGGGTCGTTTCTCTTGTCTGTGTCTTCACTGTATTCTGGGAAGCCAACCTTGGTAAACGACTTACACATCTTTGAAGAGAATCTGTCACATACGCCACCCTTCTGTAAGATGCTCTCGTTTTAGAGTATTTAATGCTCACATCTGGCAGTTTTCAGCCTGTTCAGCAAAGAAAGAATCAATTTAATTAATGGCCCGCCCACCTGAGGCTAGCCCTGCCCACCTCACACTTTAAATAGGTAAAAACATGTGAATAACTGTCAGTGGGGCGGGGTTAGACTTGGGTGGGTGAGTCTAACACCTGCTCATGAATAAACTGGATTTTTTCTGGCTGCAAACTGCAGATTTCAGCATTAAGTACTCCGAAACTGTTGAATCTTGCAGAATAAGAGACACAGCGCTGGAAACAGCATGTCGGTCACTAGCTTGTGCTATCTTCAGCAAGGGTGGTATAACATATGTGACAGGTCCACTTTAAGTTTTGGAAAAGGTCAGTCCCTGAAAGATCACTTGGTGCACAGTCGCTATGAATCACCTGGACCCTCTTGCACATGATTGGCTGAAAATATCTCAGGAACCTTTAGGTGAGGGCTGAAAAATCTGCCTCTTTATTACTACTGGAAAATATTTAGAGGTTCCCAAATGGGTATAAAACATACACCAATAAATACTGTGCTAACTTCAAGACCCTACAAGAGTTTTATATTTATATACTGCAAATGTCTATTAGGTTAGACGGTTAAGACTATACATAGACTGAGAAAATGAACTATTGAACATATTGGTAACATCATTCATAAGATACTTGACATAAATTTACATCATATTTTGGTAGGAGTTTGCTTAAATTGACACATATTTACATCATTGTGGTCGTGCATGCTCAAAAATAGAGCCCGCATGATCGCTGCAGAAAATCAGTTGTTCGTTATAGCTGGTATCCTTAAGACTGTCCTAGACCGGAGTTTACTATGATCGCTGCTGATTAACCCCTTAGATGCCTCTGTCAAATGTGAGCAGAGTAGCAAAGGGAAAGACAAAGGGAGGGAGCTTCCTCTGTCTCCATTAGCACCCCATGACATTATTGTGGAGTGCCGATGGTCTTCATGACAACCTGGAAGCCAAGAAAGGCTACAAAGTGATTGACAGCTCAGATATGTAGCAGTACAGAAATGTATTGCTATGTATTGTAGCAGCAATCTACAAAATCACTGAGTCAGGTCCCTTGTGAGGACAAGTAAAAAAAATAGTTAAAGTAAAAAAAAAAGGAAAAGGAAAAACACAAACAAATAAATATATATAAAAAAATTGTTCAATGCCATTTCCCAGTACAAACAGCAAGTAAACATACATCATATGGTGCCATATTCTACATATGGGATATCTCTAAAAATGGTAGAATCAGGGGAATCAATATTGAGTTTATTTTTTCTGTTATCATCTACAGTAAATTATGGATAAAAATTTAAAATCTGCAAAAAAAAGTGAAATTTCTAAATGCTGTTTGAATACTTTAAGGGGTGCAGTTTCTTAAATTGTGGCAATAGTGGTGGTGTCTAACCTACAAAGCCATGTCAGAACTGGACTAGTCCCTCAGAAAATTTGTGTTGCAAATTTCCTTGAAAATGTAAAAAATTGCCACTAAGTTGTAAGCCCTTTAATGTCGTAAAAAAATAAAAAGACATTTAAAAAATGATGTCAACATAAAGTAGAATCATAGTAAATGCTAGTTATAAACTATTTTGTGGTATAACTATTTGTTTTACATGCAGACATTTTTGAACCTTGAAAATGGCAATTTTTTCTAAATTCTAAATACACAAGGATTGTATGTACTAAAATGTATTACTTACTTAAAGCACAATGGGCGACATGCATGAATGGGACTGCACCAGATATCTGGCGTCTTTTCAGCCCGATATCAGGCGCAACCCCATTCATACATTTTTAAATCTCCCGCACACCACTCTCGGGCGCATTACATAGTGCCTGTGGCGGGGCGCACAAGAACCGTAGTGAAGCTACCTTTTTATAGCTTCTCTGAGGCATTTCTAGGTGCATTACTGTTGGAACAGGTAAACCACTTTCAAAGTGGTATAACTGAGGCAGAACTGTCGCCCTAGCGCTAGAGTGCACCTGATTTATGACCCGCAGTGGAGCGGGTTAATATATCGGGCGCATTCTAGACTAATGTTAGGTGCATGAAATTTGGCATGTTAACACCAAATTTCATGCATGTTGTCCCATGTGGCTGATTCACAGAGCCTACTCTTCACGCCCAGCTCCAGACTCTCACTTTCTGTTTCAGCTTTATAGCAGTGACTAACGTTTCATTTCTGCTATTCCTAGCTGAACCTGTTAGAAGGAAGTTGGTGATAGAGGGACTTTAAAAGTAGGCACAAAATTATGGAGCTGTAAAGGATTAACGTTTGTCAGTAAGAAACATAAAGAATCTCCTGTGCTGCTGATAAGACACAGTACAAAGTGACATCACCATCCCGGCCAAGGCTCTAGAGCAGAGAAAGGTGGTTGGTAACAGCATTTTATCATGTCTATGGAGAAGACACCACATATTCTTCTCTCTGTCTCATCTTTTTGCTTTATTTTTTACAGCTAACTTAATTAACACTATGACAACCCCTGGAGAGACAGAAGTAAATTAAGTAAAAGCACACAGAGAAGTTGCTGGAATAACCATACAGATAATAATTATTCCACTATTATTCCCATTTGTTCCCCCTTAGATGTCATGTAACCTTGTTACTAAGTAAATCTTAGGGGGTCTCATGACTGATGCCTTATCTAGTCTTTGCAGTTACTCTTTAGGAGCCATTACTACAGACAGGAATGTGGGCTGTACCATTTTGTATTTCTAAAAAGTGGCCTAGTGCATTGCTATTAAAGAGGTATAGGAGCAGAATTGTTAATACATGTTTGTTACAAACTTTTATGACTTCCTACTGTACACATAATAAATAAAATAGTAAAACAATGGACAAACCCTTTAAGCTTGCACAATTAGCATTTAGAAAGTCATTACCTATACTCAGACTGCCCATTGAAGTGAATAGAAAAAGTTGTCAGACTCTATTTCTATAGATGGATATACCCCTTTAGGACAGTCGGGGCCAGTGAGAACTTAGAGTAAACCTAATACTATGAAAATACTGTCCATTTTACCAAAAGCAAATCATAGATCAAGAGCAGCTGAACAAATTGATATACAGTTTTGTATAAAAAGATTCAGTATCACTGTTTTAAATACCTGCTCATTCTGGGCTTACAAGTCCTGTTGGCAGTTTCACTAAATGATTGATATCCATCTCAGCATTAGCAAACATTTATAGATAGCTGTCAATAACTGATTAGAACCGCCCACTGGACTCCTAAACCCAGAATGAGAAAGCGTTTCAAATAATAAATGACATGTAAGACTGAATCTTTCCCACAGCACCATATATTAATTTTTTCAGCTCTATAACACGATGCTGGCAGATCAGACAACTTGTTCAATGTGACAGGTTCTATTAAAGCTTGTATTATGCTGAATGTTGAGATGTGTAGAGTGATTATTATTATGCCTGCAAAGTACAATCACTTGGTTATCATATTACTTGCAATGCAACTTGTTGATAGCTGTATCATGTATGTTAGTTGTGTTCTATTTGTTGGCAGAGGTATAATTCTTGGTCTACCACTGAAACCTCTCAACTATACTGCTGCATGCTAAAATATATTGGCACATTACTCAGGCCATGCATAAATCTGATTTCAAATATTCTGGCTCCTGTTTGCACTAATTATTTGCTGCGTACATTTTTAGTAGGAGACATAAATATCTGCACTAATATCTGTAATCGATAGCATGTGCTAACATTTAAAGCAGAGTACATTAAAATCCTTGCATAGTGCTGTCGTTTTGCAGATGATTAGCAGTGAGCATTAAATCAGTCATATAATATAATACTGTACACATGCAGTATGCATAACGCCTTTCAGTCATGGGTGTAACTATAGCCATTGAAGCCAAAGCCGACACTATGGAGCCAAGAGGTTCAGGGTCTCCAATTTGGATCAATGAAATGTTTTTCTAATGGGATGTTGTTCATGTAGCATATCAAAGAACACCAAATTGTCTCAGAAATTGATTGCCTCAATCAGATTTGCAATATCCTTTGTAATTCAAAATGTATCAACACAGAAATCTGCAACAACAACAGTTATCTGATGTGTTTAATGTGTTGTCCCTGGTGTTGAACACAGAGTTTGAGGTGCTGAATCCAATTGTTATGCACCAGCATAGGAAATTTCTGTGTTGATAACGTTTGAATAACAAGAGATATTGCAAATCTGGTTGCAGCAATTGATTTCTAAGACAAATCTGGTCTTCTTTGATATGCTATATGAGCACCTTCCTATTCCAAAAACTTTCACTTTATTGAAAATGTCAGTTTCAAGATGGTGGACATGTTCCAGACATAGCCTAAACGATAGGCCCCTTCACCCACTACTGGCTGGGGTATTGTCCTGGGAATTTTGACTCACCCTGTATATTCTTGTAGGGCCTTTTGTTTTAGGTCTCTGATGTGTGACTTCCATGATATGGTGGTATTATTTATGCTTTAATAACTGCTGATTATGCTGATTATGCTGCTGTTTCAGTTTTCTATCATTAGGTGGTGGGGCCATCTTAGTTTGCTATAGGGGTCTATCAATTCTAATTACACACCTGTCTCTGGTCCTTAGTAACCAACAGTGGGATTGGATGTGCTTTTTGCACCTTTGCTTGTACATGTAAGATCTTGTGACCGGCTAATCGTATGACTGGTTGCAGATTGGTGACATCTGTATTTTACTACTATCATGTGATTATACATGCTAGACACTGCATTGATCAAATTGCTAATTTGGTATTTGTCAGCTGAAGGGGAAGTAAAAAAGTTGTGTTTAATAGGTAAGTTGCTTTATGCGAAATTTACATTTTTACTGACTGCAAACATCTGAGAAAAGCTATTTGGACTTGCACAAGTACGCCAGACATAATCCATGCATTCTTCCTACCTGGCTGCATGAGGTTCTTATAATCAGTATGAATACAGTCCAGCTCTATGTATGGCAGCTTTGTCCCTACAGTGAGGCATTAGAGTTGCGACCCACCTGATGAGATTACCTTGATGTAGTAGGTAGACATATGGAATTTGATCAAACTGTGCACTAAAAGCCTTTGTGCATATGTAAAACATAGCATTTTAAGTGTTCAAATAGTTCAATGTTTGTATAGTCATAGTGCCGGCTGTGTGCCTTTGAATATGTTTTTTGAGAATTATCTTTTTGTAATCCCAACAGAGTGCACCAGTGTTTATGCACATTGCATATATATATGTGGGCTTACTTTGATTTTTTTCTTGGATTAACCTTTATAGGCTGGTGATTACCAACACAATGCTTCTATTCTCTATTATAGGAAAGGAAATTGTGCCACACAACGAAAAGGGAACGCGGGTGCTCTGTGGAAGGCCAAAGGCTACAATCCCATATATAGAAAACCCATGGCACTCTTTAGTATAGATTAATGAGATTTATTCATTTGCATAGTAAATTATTAGCTCTTCATATAAATGCAGTAAGCAAAATAGCAGGATACATATTCCTACAATGTAGTCCAATGTTTGGCCTAGTTAGACCTTCAGGGACTTGTGAGTGGAACGTAGCATGGCATGAATAGCTTGAACATGCAAGGCATAAAAAAAAGAGAGAATAATGTTTCTATTCTCTATTGTCATAGTTTCTGTTCTCTATTTTTTATCCCCTGATCATCCTTACTATTAGAAAAGGGAAATGTACTAAAGCTATTTAGTGAGATGTGCAATTGGGAAAGGGCAAACCAACAAATCAGTCAGGAATGTCCATGGCAAAGTAATAGCTCTGCTGATAGAGAAGGATAATAAGGGGTCATTTGGATCATCAAAATAAAATAAAATGCATTTTGCCTCCTTTTCACTCCCTTTTCACTACTAATACTTTTGGTGAATCAAGGATATGTTCAAAAGGCGTATCAGCCTGGATGATGCACTTCCATGTGGACAACACCTTGAATTAGGGATATCATCTCATTATCTGCAGATGAATACATTTAAATTCTATTACCTAATGATATGAGTGACACAGCTGATTTTTTTTTAAAAATGGTAACTGCTTTTGGGTTAAGTATATTATAAAATTTGTAGTGTTAAATTAGTGTAGGGATAAAGTTTAGGTGGTCCTTGTTTGATGGTTTTTTTAAAATTGTGTAAATTTAAAATGACACTCCACTTTTTTTTTTGGAAACGTTAAACAATTAAACTTTTAGGTTTCTTCTTACCAGTTAGCTTTTTTCCCTTAGATGAATGGTTGTCATCAACTACTTCATAATACAGTAAAACCCAAACCCCTATTTTGTTTTTTTTTCAGGCACAAACAAAGGAGCATCCATTTCAATCATTTCTTTTCTTGCCCAAAATCCGACATAAATCTTTCCCCCCCCAATCTGGAATAAAAATAAAAAAAGATCATTATTACTAAGCTAATTTTTTTTTTTCCCTGGGGCATAAACATTTTTTATTCACTACAAGTGAGGGTCAATGGAATATTATGGGAAGATATTCCTCTTTTGGTTTTCAAAAGATATTTTTTTTTCCCAGGCATTTAAAAGCATTTTCATCTGAAAACTCCCCAAATTTTCCCTGAGATTTGTTTTTAATTCGGGGGGGGAATTGTATATGTGGAGAATGATAAGAAAATCTATGAATGTGTTCATTCTTTATGCAGCTTCATAATGTAAAAAGTTTAATATAGGACATTGCACAACTATAGCCCAGTCTCTTTTGTTAAGTCTACAAAGTTATTACATATTTTCTATAGCATAACTAATTATTTTTTTTCTATTTGGCCCACACATGACTCATCCTTACCATGATGATAAGTGACAGGCCCCCCCAAAACCAAATTGTTTGCTCCAAAATCTAAAAGACAAAATTTCAGTTCAAATCAAACCCCCCATTGCAGAAATTTAGAAGTCTCCGGGAAATTCCCGGGAAGGACTGCACAAAGTAAATTTGACTTCTTTTTAAAAAAAAAGAGCTTGTTTTTCCCTTTTGTAAAATCCATAAGCCCCCTTCATCCATTTTTGGAAAATGAAATAGAATGGGCAAAATGGATTCAACGAAGGGAATTTATTTGAATTTTAGGAAAAAATTTGGTTCAGAACGAAGTCAACTTTGGGGTACTTTTTGGGGGAAGGGAAATGTGCTTTTTTATTGAAAAATGGCTGAGAGCCATGGCGCTACATGGGGGAAAGCACTTGGGGGGAAAAAAGGGCATAGCCCGCATGAAGTGCAGAGGTGAAGCCAATCAAGCCGGGGGATTTTGTGACGTCACCCCACTATATAATCCGGGCACGCACCCGGAGCTCACACCCCTCACTGTGCCGTCAGGGAAGGGGCTGCCGCGGCTGATTTGCTCTTACTAAGAATTGTTTTTATAAGCATTTCTGTGGGGGGTCTCAGCTTTCTCAGAGATGTTTCTTAATGTTTTATTTTTTATTTTTGGGGTATTTTGGGCTGAAAAACCCTGTGCTTTCCACTGCAGCTGCTATACATTCAATATCCAAATGGGATCTAAGCCAGTTCCTGTTTTTATTATTTAAAGAAAAAAGCTTTTTTTCAAACAAAAACCACTTCATTTTTTGGCTGCCAATTCTATTGCGCAATTTACATCCGGGTTAATTAAACGTTTTTGCTGGTGTGCTGACCCCAAAAAAAAAAAACCTTTTTCAACGCCAAAATATTAATTTTTCCTGTACCTAATTCACAACAAAAGGTTTAAATTTCAAATTAATTTTTTTTGGTTTGGCGTAAAAACAAACCATTGTAACACCACAAAGCTCAGTTTGTGCGGCTCAATTCTTTGGCGCAATTTACATCCAGGGTTAATTAAGCTGTTTTGCTGGTTGGGTGACCCCAAAAAACCTTTTTTCAACCCAAAAATAAAAAATTTTTTCCCGTAGCCTAAAACACAAGCAAAGGTTAATTACAAAATGTATCCTTTTTTTGGGGGGTAGAAAACCCCAATTGGGAAACCCCCACAAATCTCAGTTTGTGCGGCCAATTTTTGGCGCAATTTACATCCGGGGTTTTTAAGCGTTGTTTTGCTGGTGTGCTGCCCAAGAAACCGTCTTTTTCAAGCCAAAATATAAAATTTTTCCTGTAGCCAAATCCAAGCAAAGGTTTATTACAACTGTATCCTTGTTTGTGGGGTTTAAAAAACGCAAGTAACACCACAAAGCTACTATTTTTGGGGGCTCAATTCTTTGGGGGAAAATTTTCATCCAGGGGTTAATTAAGCGGGTTTTCTGGTGGCTGACAAAAATAAACGTCTTTTTCACACCCAAAATATATAAAAATTTTTTCCCGTCCTAATTCACAAAAAGGTTAATTACAACGATCTCTTGTTTTTGTGGCGTAAAAAAACACGCAATTGAACACGCTACAAAGCTTTATTTTGCGCTCAATTCTTTGCGCAATTTACATCCCGGGGGTTTAAATTAAACTTGTTTTTGGGTGTGCTGCAAAAATAAACTATTTTCAACCCAAAAAATATACTTTTTTCCCGTAGCCTAAATTCATGTCCAAGGTAATTAAGCCTGTTTTTGCTTTTAACATTTAATAAAACAAACAGTTTTTTAAACAACACTAACAAGTAAATTCTTTTCCTCGGCCATTGTGAGTCGCAATTTTATAATCCAAGGGTAACCCAAGCTTGGTTTTACTGGGTTCATTTGGAGTCCAAAAAACAGGGTTTATATTTATCATATACAGATTATCATTTCAAAGCAGTGTCTGTAACATATTTCGAACAACCAGTATGTCAGACAAGAAGTCGCAGGCCTTACCTGCGAGTGCAGTGGCACAGAACATCCAGAACAGGCCCCATGTTGCAGCATAGCAGGGGAACTCGCAGCAGGGGTTCACTCATTGAGCCACAACTGCCGCTGTCATCGTAGCTCCCGTGTGTTGTTTCAGCAACCCAATAGGTTCTTGATTTGGTTGACAAGGTCATCCCTCTTCCTCCCAGATGACATCTGACAACCCCAGCCAAGAGTCGGTGGGAACCTCCGACACAACCCTTAGTTGGCATGGCCCGGGAAGCGGGTCAGCGCCCATACCTGACCACATTCCCCCACTGTCCATCCGTTTCTCTCATCTAGAGATTTACTAATTTGGTCTGGGCTCAGCGCCACTAAAAACGAGGAGAACAATTTGAGGAGGGCATATCGCAGCTACTTGGCAAGCGAAGAAATGGGGCCCAAAATCCCCTGCGACTTGCAGTAGTCCGGCAAGTATAGATGTGGTAGAGTGGGATTGGAAGGTCCATTTGTGATAGTCATCCTTGCATACCAAGACCGGTGATGATCGACAGCAGTTGTACGATTAAACACAAATAGATGTATGATTGTATCCGACCGCACATGTGGAGCCGGGTAAATGCAATGCTACATCATCGTCAGGAGAAGAGGGCGGAAGTTTGTGCGACAGCAGCGGCTCAGCCAGCAAGTGGTCATGTGTCCGTGAGGTCAGCAGGATAGCAAGCAGTTGTGAGGACGGGAATTCCGAAGCGCCCGGGTAAAAAAACCGCGCATCCGCAGGTCCAATAAATACGCACAGGGCTCAGCGATGCATCGCGCAGTATTCCCTCAGTGCGGATCGTTGGCGGTAAAATCCTAATCTCGGCGTGTGGCAGTTTCTTTTCAAAGACACTGGAATGAGCCCGAATATGTTATAATGTAGATATCTGTGGCAGAAAGAGAAGCGATGCCAGGACAA
This sequence comes from Phyllomedusa bahiana, assembly GCA_025379985.1. NCBI lineage: Eukaryota > Metazoa > Chordata > Amphibia > Anura > Hylidae > Phyllomedusa > Phyllomedusa bahiana. Next base: position 32,777 of record JAODAL010020630.1, on the reverse strand, counting down.
ACGTTGTTCACCGAACGGCCCTGCGTCAACACATGCAGCGTCACCATCCGGTGGCCAGGAATAAACGTGTCTCAGATGTGGTGGTCCATCCTGCTCGCCGCAGCAACATCAGCAGCATGCCCAGTTGCAACGCATGCCCATTGCAGCCAGTCAAGGCTCCACCACCTCTGCAGAAGGGAGCTGTTTCTTTTTTGACATCATCTCCCGGTTCCATATTGCTCCCTGTATCCTCGCGTACTCATGCGCCAGCAAGACATTCATCAGCGAGTCGAGTGCAAAGAGACAACATAACGTCCAATCATCCTAAGGTACATCAATCTTGACCGTGCTCCTGATCCTGGTTCGAATGTGTGTGAACACAGTCCCTCCCTTTCCAAGTGGTGGACTCTTGACCGTTCAGCATAACTAATGGTTTGTGCCGAGCCGAGAGGAGAGTTCCAACCGAATTTCTTTCCAAAAAGGCAGTACCTCAGATCACTGTTCATAAATAATGTGAGAAAGCTGTGTGGGACAGTCCTTAAGCATATCGTTTGTTCCAAGTAGCACGGCAGCGCGGACGTCTGGAGCTGGTAAACTACGGTCTGGGCCAGTACATGTCCTTTACGGCCCAAGGGTGGAATGTGCTTCCAGCCCAGCACACCAACAACTTGGACAGGGAGACGCCGTCTTTCTCCACCACGTTGTCAAACAGCTCACTGCGCCAATGTCCGCCTCCTCCTCCTCCACCATCACCAACCCCACCATCTCGCCTCCACAAGCACTGCTCCATCATACCACTTGTGTAGGGCACAGAGAGTCCACCACATCTATTTCTACACACCTGGCAGCCTCGCGAACTAATTCACACATGGGAGGAACTTCACCGTCGTCATGCAGCAAGAAATCGATGTGTTGGGCTTTCTCCTCCGTCAACTGCAAAATCCGAACCATGGAGACGGGACAATGGGAGGAACATGGCGTCTGCCGCCTGCAAGCACTACCGAGGAGGATGGTCCATGGCGCCCAGCATGTACGCACGTGTTCAATCTGGTTTTGAAAAGGTTCCTGAAGTCTTCCACTCGATCCTACAGAACATTCTGAAAAAGGCCAGAAACTGTGCATGCACTTTAATCCATTCGTACAACCAGGAACACCCCACGAATTGCATGTGGCAAAGGAGCCTTCCCCCAACACCACTGGATATGCATGTATTCCACCCTTGAATTCCAGCCTGCACATGGTTTGGACCGACTGTAAGAACAGAGAAAAGCCATATAACGATTTTTTTGATGAACCAGGCAGACTGAAAGTACACCCCTTTGTAACTTTGATGTTCAGCCAGTGGCAGCTCATGTGTGACACCTGCCTATGTTGGAGGCTATTACGAGTAGGCGAGCGTTATTTGTTCAGTTGCCAGGACTACTTGTGAAGCAACGTCATATATCCACTGCTTCAAGTCCTGGATACATATGCTGAAAAATTGTTCTGGGCCGGGGACTTGTGAGACGTGTGGGCGACTGCATCTCGAGCACATGAGTCCGTGGGGACCTGAATTGGAAGGATGAGGTGGAGGACATTTGGGAGCAGATGCATTTGTTGTGTGGTTAAATGAGTGGATTTTCTCCCCAGGTGACAAGAGAGGAGGAGCAGAGCAGCTTGAAGGAGGGATGGAGATGATGAAGATGAGCAGATACCTCCCAAGCACCGTGGCAGTATACAGTGGACATGGAGGCAGGAGCCCCTGGTGTCATTGAGCCAGATGGCCCGCAGCATGTGCTAATTTGCCTGGCTTAGAGACAGCGAATAGTCAGCATCGGCAGAGGGATGACTGTCTGGCTCTCCCACCCTATTGTGACCCTCGCTAACCGTCCAAAATGGGGGACCCTTTTTTTCCCACTATTGAGGAGGGAAGACAAACCTACAAATACTAATAGGGAAATCCCTCCTAATCATTTGGCCGCTGCCTATGTGCGTCATCGTCCCTCCTCTGACAGGTCCTGACCGTGGTTCCTCAGCCTCACGTAACTAAACCTCGCGCCGCGTGCTGCTGGGGGAAGGTGGAGGGGTATTAGCATACCAGCTCCATCATTAGTAACCTATCTGGAGTCAACTGATAGAGTCATCTTCCTTCACCCGCCTATGAGGAGGTCAAAGTTCGCCAGCAGCACAGGACCTGGAGCAGTCCCTTAACAACAGGTGAGCTACTTGGACAGCACTCTGCCAACCTCAGTTCGAAGATTCCTCTTGACTACTTGGGCAGCCAAACAGATGTGGTGGCACTAACTAGCTCAATATGCAGTGGAGAAGCTGACCTGCCGGCAAAGTGTGGCACTCAGAGCGGGTGTTCAGTTGCGGCTGGAGGCCATCGTTACCCCAAGGATAACCCGCTAGTCCACGGGAAATGTGGAACGACAGACCTTTGCCAAGATGAAACAGGGCGTGGATCGGCCAGTATTTCCACACACCAATTGCCTTAGGCGTCAGTCCTGGGTCAAACTACCTGCCCAGCCCACTTCTGATGCCCGCCACCCCTCCTGATTGCCACACATCTGCTGACAGTTTCTCCATCTGCCACCACACCATCTGTAACCAGGGACTGGTATTGGCCACCCACCATCCACACTCGTCCATTGTGCCACTCTACTGACCTCATGCAGCACGCTTCTTTTGCTGTTGCCAGGTGTTAATTCACACTGTGTCATTGTGCCACTGTCCAGACCTCATGCTGCTGCAGTGGCTGCTTGCCATGTCCTCGAACACAGTGTCATTGTGCCACTGCCTGACCTCATGCTGCTGCCGCCGTGACCACCGCCTCTCATTCATAGTGCCACTCTGTGGCAACCTCCTGTTTGCCACTCCAAGAATGACATTAGTGGTCACTCTCTTACTATGCTGCTGCTTTGACTCCATGCCGTGCCCTCCACACTGTGTCATTGAGGCCACATGCCTGACTTCAGCTAGCTGCGCTGTTGACCATCCCCTCCTCAGTCATTGTGCCATTCTGTGGCTTCCTCCTGTTTTCCTGCCTCCAGAATGTCATTGTGCCACTGCCTGATCTCATGCTGCTCGCTGTCCGTGACCTCCACACTGTGTGTATTGTGCCACTCTGTGGCCTATACTGTTATTTGGCCGCCTCAGAATTGTCATTGTGCCATGCCTGAACTCATACATGCTGCCGCCGTGACCTCCACACTGTGGTGATTTGTGCCACACGTGTGGCCTAATACTGTTTTGGCCCGCCTCCAGAATGTCATTGTGCCCTGCCCATATCACATACATCAGCTGACGAGACCTCCACACTGAATCATTGTGTCACTCTTGGCCTAATACTTGTTATTTAGCCGCCTCCAGAAGGTCATTGAGCACAAGTCAGACCACAAAGCAGCTGGCCGCCGTTACACCCTCCGCTCTCAGTTTTTGTGCCACTCCTGTAGCTTCCTCCTGATTTGCGCCACCTCCAGAAAGTCAGTTGAGCCACTCCCAGACCACATACAGCTGCCGGAGCGCCGTGACCTCCGCTCTCAGTTCATTTGCCACCTGTGCTTCTCCTTTTTGCCACCTCCCAGAATGTCATTGTGCCACCTCCAGACCTCATGCTTCTGCTTGTGCTCCTGCGTGTCCCCTCTACAACTGTGTCATGTGCCACTGCCTGACCACATGCTGCTGCCGCCGTGACCTCCGTCTCAGTCATTGTGCCATTTCTGTGGCTTCCTCCTGTTTGCCTCCTCCAGAATGGTCCATTTTACACCACTGCCCTGAATCTCATACTGCTGCCGCCGTGACCTCTCACCCTGTGTTGGATTTTGTGCCCAACTCTGTGGGCCTAATACTGTTTTGGCCGCCGTTCCCAGTAATGTATTGGCCCACTGCCCTGCTCTCATACTGCTGGCCGCCGTGACCTCCACACTGTGTGATTGTGCCACTCTGTGGCCTAATACTGTTTAGCGCCACCAGAAGTCAATGTGCCACTGCCTGATCTCAAAACATCCTGCCGCCGTGACCGATCCACACTGGTTGTGATTGTGCCACCTCTGTGCCTAATAACCTGTTTTTGCCGCCTCACAGATGTCATTGTGCCACTGCCTATCTCATGCTGCCTGCTGTCGTGACCTACACACTGTATCATTGTGCATCTTTGTGGCCTAATACTGTTTTGCCGCTCTCCAGAATTCATTGTGCCACTTGCCTAACCACATGACTGCTGCCCCGCCCTGCCGTGACCTTCCCGCTTCTCAGTCCATTGTCACTCTGAGCTTCCCTTCGTGTATTTGCCACCTCCAGACATTCAATTGTGCCACTGCCTGACCCAATGCTTCTTGTGGCTGCCTGCAGTCACCTCCACATTCTGTCACTAATGATTGGCACCTGAGGCTTCTCAGCTTTTTTTTTATCCAGCTTTCGCTGTCATGACTTTATCAGGCTACATTCCCGCATGATATTTTTTGGTCATAATAGCCCTCATAAGTGCCCAGGGAATTTTATAGTGAAGTCTATTCCTAGAGTGGCTGCAGTCATGTGCTTGTCATAATACTAAACACAACATTGTTATGAAGACCCAAACAAAGCTCCCTCTGCATATTAAGCATGGCACAGCGGTCTACAGCACCCTGCAGGCTCTTGCAGCCTGAAATAGCTGCTTTTTAACGCGATTCGTGCCGAAGTAATTCGGAACGAAACAAATTTTGTCGGAAAATTCGGCGAAGTGACCGAATCTAATTTTTGAGAAATTCGCCCATCTCTAAATGATATGCTGTAAGGGCTGTAATGAAAGTGACAGAAAAAATATCAAAAGTGATAGCCAGCAGCCTAAGAAGCCTGGATAGAGGGTCAGCTGTGGATATAATGTTTTTGGACTTTGTGAAAGTGTGTGACACTGTCCCTCCTAGACATCTAATAGGTAAGATAAGGTTGATGTGTTTAAAAATAATAGTTTGTAATTCAATAAAAAATTCGCTCAAGCACCTTATCCACAGCATGGAGGCAAAAAAATCCTTGACTAAATTGCCCTTTGTCATAAGTGGTGTACCCCAAGGTTCAGTGTTAGGATCACTATTATACATCTTGTTTCTTAACAGTAGAACATTATTATTATTATTATTTAAAGGAGCTTTGTCATTTGAAGGTTTTGTAGACTTGAGCTAATAATATCAGTTTCAGTTTCAAATACAGGGGTGAGTCTCTCTTCCCTCTAGGGTGTATCTCTTGCCAGGAGGCAAGTCTCCCCTCACTGAAGAGCTGTGACATCATCATTCTGTGTGTGCAGTGGAAGGGGAAGGATGTCTGGAGAGCATAGCTCTGCAGCCTCCTGCATGCTTCTTATGTCTGCAGAGACTTCAGCTTCAGGCTCCACAAGCTCCCTGTAGCACCTTCATTTCTATAAACAGTTATACATATTGCCTGAAATGATGAAGCAAGTGTGAGGAATACACACTGCCCTCTCCCCTTCTCCTCTTCTGTTATCAGGCAGCAGGTAGAGCAGACTGTACAAGGATGTTATATGGGTGTTGGGAACAGACTGTATAAGGCTGTGTTATATGAGGGAGAGCAGTGTATAAGGCTGTGTTATATGAGGGGAGAGTGAATCTAACTGTTAGGGACTGAGTAATTGCCCAGATCCGTTACATAGAGAAGCTGAGGACACTTAGTTTCACTTTCAATTTTAACAACTAAGAGGGGAGAAAGCACAGAGTGCAGGCAGCCAATCACAGCGCAGGAGGTGTTTCATGTCTGGGGGCCTGTCTACACAGGCTGAAGGAAATGTCAGTCATCCAATCACAGTAAAAGGGGGTATGTCCCGACCACCTGCTGCAGAAATAGCTACGGATGCACAGAAAAGCTCATATCTTTTTTTCTAAGTGACTTAGGTAAAGCAAGCCAGTTGCAAAAGTGCTTATTTTTACTGCCTCCATCATTTGAGACATGATCTTTGTAGTGAGATAATCCCTTTAACCCCTTACCGCCGGAGCCAGTTTTGGCCTTCCTGACAGAGCCCCGGTTTTAAAATCTGACAAGTGTCACTTTATGTGAGATACTTTTTGACACTTTTACCTATCCAAGTGATTCAGAGATTGTTTTCCCATGACACCTTGTGCTTTAAGTTAGTAAGAAATTTTGGTCCATACAATCCTTGTCTATTTCTGAAAAAATATCAAAATGTCATGAAAATTTGGAAAAATTTGCAATTTCTATAGTTAAAAATTTTCTCTGTGTAAGATAGATAGTTATAATACTCAAAATAGTTTATAACTAGCATCTACCATATGTCTACTGTAGGTTGGCATAATTTTTTAAATGTTTTTCTTTTTTACTGCATTAGGGGGCTTAAAAATTTCGTAGTCGTTTTTCACATTTTCAAGAAAATTAGCAAAATAGATTTTTTTTAGGGACCAGTCCAGTTCTGACGTGGCTTTGATGGGTCTGTATGTTAGATACCACCATAAATGACCCCATCTAAGAAACTAGACCCCTTAAAGTATTTAAAAAAGCATTTAGGAAGTTTGTTACCCCTTTAGATATTTCACAGAAATTAAAGCAAAGTGGAGGTGAAATTTTAAAATTTATTTTTTTTGCGCAAATTTTCAATTTTTATTCATTATTCACTGGAACACGGTAGATGTGACCAGATAAATGCAACACAACATCAGTTCCCCAGATTCTGCCGTTTTTAGAGATATCCCATTTGTGGCCTTACTGCGCTATTTGGCTCAATCACAAGCCCCAGAATAGGAGGAGCACCTACCAGACTCTGGGGTCTCCTTTTCAATACCATTTTATTTAGGAACCATTTCAGGTTTGCGGACGCCGTAAGGTGCTAAAACTTAATAAACTTCACTAAAAAGATCACATATTGATAATTAAACCCCTTAAGTAATATATCCAGGAGTGCAGTGAGCATACCAACCCCACAGGTGTTTCACAATTTTTTTAGCGTTATTCTCTGAAAATAAAAAAAATATATTTTTTCAACAATCTGCAATTTTAGCTGAAAATTTTTAATTTTTTAATTCTGTTTAATTCTGTGACTGTTTTTTTTTTTCAGCGTAATGGTTAATTAACATGACATATTTATAGATTGGGTCGTTACGCATGCGTCGATACCAAATATGGGTACTTTATTATTTTTGATCTTTTTTTGGTCGATTGACACTTGTAAAGGGGAAAAGGGTGATGTACATGTTTTTATTTTATTTTTCATGTCTGTGTTTTACTTTTTACACTTTTTTAAACGTTATTACACTTCTTCTTTTTACACTTCTTTCAAATCACTCATACAAGAGGAGACCTGCACACAGCATTACTGCTGTTTACTGGACGTCATGGTGACTGGCATGGTGATGTTACCGGATAACCCAGATGCTTTCATTAAGCATCCGGGCTGTCAGCTAACAGACCAGCGAGCGGTGTCTCTGCCACTGGCTGCGCGGATTGCAAGCAGGAGGGGTTCACTCCTCCTGCCTGCATCTTCGATGTCGCGACCATGATAGGTCGTGACATCGAAGGGTTGGTTAATCACCCGCGGCCGGAGCTCACTTCGGCTGCGGGGGGATACGGCATGATGCCAGCGGTAATATACCGCTGGTCCCATGATGTGATCTTGTGAGCTCTGCTTGTGAGCTCGCTAGAGCGCCATGACGTACCCATACGTTAATTTGCGGGAACCCCTGTCCAACCTTGACGTATCGGCACATCAAATGTCGGTAAGGGGTTAAATATTAAAGGGGGTCATCTGGTTGCTATAAGAATGAAATAGTAAGCTGCTAGTGCCTAATTAGAAAAAAAGAACACCTATACTCAACTTCCTCCACTACGAACAGTGATGTAAAGGTTGACACATAACCACTGCAGTCAATCAGTAGTGACGTCCCTGTTTGAAAGAAGAAGAGTATACAGAAGATCAGGGAGAGCCGGGAACAGAGGAGTGGGAATAGGCAAGTGTATTTCTTTTTGCTTGTTTGTTTTTCATTGGGCATCAGTAGCTTAATATTTCTTTTTTATAAGAATCGGCTACCCCTTTAACAGCATGATTTCACAGATGACATGACAGATGTCGTGTACTGCAGTCTATGAAGGATGGCCATAAAATACAAGCTGACTTTGGACAGTCCTTTAGCAAATGATATTCCATGTGGCTTAACATAATGTTTTGCAGTAGTTTACTAATAATTTACATGCACAGTGTGTGTAGAAGAGTAAAACTTAAAAAGTTGCTCATAAAATAGGAGCATCCGACTAAATACCAATATAAAATCGCAATCAGCTGCTTCTAAGAAAAGCAGAAAAGTACTAAGTATAAAAACAGGTATGGATATGAACAGGAACATAATTTTATACATAAACATTTGACAAAAGGATATGCTAACCTTTTCCTGACAGCCGGTCATAATAATGTGGCTCTTAATTTATTCCGTCCCGCCTTACAATAGTGGTAATTTTTTTATTTTTCCAGCTACATAGACATATGAAGGCTTTTATATTGCAGGAAAAGATGTATTTTTAAATGGTGTCATTTTTTATACCAGAGAATGTACTGGGAAACTAAAAAAAAGGGGAAAAAAAACATACTCGCACAATGTTTGCAGGAGTTTTGTTTTCACTGTGTTCACTCTTTGACATAAATTATGTTTTATCTGTATGTCGGGATAATTTGAGAAATACCAAATATGTAAACTTTTCGTCATGTTTAAGCACTGTAAAAAAAATGCAAACATTCTTTATTTCTTAAGTGATGGTGCATTTTTTTGGGTTTGGAATTTTTTTTCTTGTATGGTGTTCGGCGTTTGGGATAAATTATGCTATATTTTTATAGATCAGACTTTAACAGAAGTGGCGTTATCTATTATATGTACCTTTGTTATTATTTTTTTATCTGTAAAATGACAAACGGGAGGTGATTTGAACTTGTAAAAATTTTTTTAATTTTTTTATAACTTTAAGCATAGTTTTTTACAGTACCATTAAAGGGGTTTTGCCACAATCTCATTTCATACCTCCTGCATCCAGCTTTTCAGCTATGAGTGCTCAGAAGGGGGCGTGTGTGATTTGTTTAAACTGCATATCATGTGACCCAGCAGGATGACATCACCAGGCCTTTCCTCTCTCTAGTCAAAAAAAAAGGTCCGTTTATGTCAAGAGCTGTGAGCAGATACAATGTAGCTCAGAGGTAAAGTTTTTGCCTCACAGCACAACAGTACTAGGTTCAAGTCCCTGCAGGAACCAAAAAACCTCTGGATGTTTTTTCTCTTTATTAATGCACAGACCTCATTGAGGTTTCTTTTTTTTAAATTTATTTGCACTGTTTGACTAATTACTAAGGAGTATAGAGGACAGGAGTAGAATGACAGCACCAGGTGTTGAACACTCAGAAGCTTCCTGAAAGGAGAGGTGATGTCTGAGCATGTGCGACCAGGACTGAGGAGCTCTCAGCCCTGATCGTATCCCCTGGAGATGAGCTTTAAAAAATGGATCACTAAAAAAGCAGCTATAACAAAAACGGTGCAGAATTTTTAATGATGACGAAAGGTAAAAATGTTGATTATTTAGTTTGCAAGCTTCCCACGTCAATATTACTTCGTAGCAAAATCCCTTTAAGTCCCAACTAGGGACTAAACCACTAGGGGCACGATCGTCAGTACTCCCTTTGGGATTGTATGAACAATAAAAGGTGCCAGTCCTGTGTCAGGATGTGAAAGAAACAAATACATGGAAGCCTGAAATCTTGCTGTGTTATGTGTTATACAGATAGATATATATGGAGATAGATAGTTTATTTGTTTCACTTAACAAAACACAAAGTGAATGAACGCGAAATCTAAATCAAATTAATTTTTGGTGTGACCACTATTGTTGATCAAACCGTTCGAGAAAAATTAAGTTTGAATCGAACTGGAGCCGAATTGAACATTTTACTGTTCGTTCAAGTAAATGTTCGAGTTCAACATGGTGTTCGATGCGCTATTTTAATAGTTTCATGTCCGAAAATTGGCATCGCCGTGGCAGTTTTTAGGCGCAGTAAATCAGTGTAAAGTTCACCACAAAGTACGATCCTCTCAAAAATCTGTCATCAGGTATTCCTTGCATATTAAACATAATGCACCTAAAAAGGCATTATGGCAAAAACAGGAGTAAGCCACAGAGTGCCACAATGACACAGTGTGGAGGGCACGGCAGCAGCCACAGCAGCAGCATGAGGTCAGACAGTGGCACAATGACATTCTGGAGGTGGCAAAAACACGAGAGTAGCCACATAGTGGCACAATGACAGAGAGTGGAGGTCATGGCAGCAGCCACAGCAGCAGCATGAGGTCAGACAGTGGCACAATGACAGAGTGTGGAGGTCACGGCAGCAGCCACAGCAGAAGCATGAGGTCAGACAGTGGCACAATGACATTCTGGAGGTGGCAAAAACAGGAGTAGGCCACAGAGTGGCACAATAACAGAGAGTGGAGGCGACGGCAGCAGCAGCATGAGGACAGAGAGTGGCACAATGACACAGTATGGAGGTCACGGCAGCAGCCACAGCAGCAGCATGAGGTCAGACAGTGGCACAACGACATTCTGGAGGTAGCAAAAACAGTAGTAGGCCAGAGAGTGGCACAATGACTGAGAGTGGAGGTGACGGCAGGAGCAACAGCATGAGGTCAGAGAGTGGCACAATGACACAGTGTGGATGTCATGACACCAGCAACAGCAGCAGCAGCATGAGGTCATAGAGTGGCACAATGAGTGTGGAGGTGGGTGGCAGTACCAGTCCCTGGTAAAGATGGTGATAGGCAGATGGAGAAGCTGGAAGCAGATGTGTGGCATCAGCCGGGTGGCGGCATCAGAATAGTGGCTGAGGCAGGTAGTTTGAACCCAGACTCATTTCTCACAGTTTAGGTGAGGCGTCATAGCTGATGTAGTCTGACACCTAAGGAATTGTGTGTGGAAAATCCTGGCCGAACCACGCCTGATTCATCTTGACAAAGGTCAGTCGTTCCACATTTCCCGTGGACAAGCGGGTTCTCCTTGGGGTACCGATGGCCCCGCCGCACTGAACACCCGCTCTGATGCCACACTACTGGTCGGGCAGAACAGCTTCTCCACTGCAAACTCGCCAAGTTGTGGCCACACATCCAGTTTGGCTGCCCAGTAGTCTAGTGGACCTTCTAACTGGGGTGGCAGAGTGCATCTGGACCGAAAGATGATGGCAAAGAGGTGGTGGAGCCTTGACTGGCTGCAATGGCATGCGTGCCACTGGGCGCTGCTGCTGCTGCTGTTGCTGCGGCGGCTGGATGGACCACCACATCTGAGCCACGTTTTTCCCAGGCCACCGGATGGTGACGCTGCATGTGTTGACGCAGGGCAGTGGTGCCAACATTAGCTCCCTGGCCACGCTTCACTTTCTGCCCACAGATTCTACATATACCCATATTCGGCTCCTCCGGTGTCTTAGCAAAGAACTGCCACACCACCGAATATCTGATTTTTTCCGCCACGCTCCGCACTGAGTGACTTACTACCGCCGTCTGCCCCGCGTGAGCCCTGTCCCCGCTACTTTCTTGGACCTGCGAAGCGGGTTTTCTACCCCGTGGTAGCTTGGCTCCCGACCTCACACTGCTGCTACCCTGCTGACTCACGGCCACACAACCCACTTGCTAGCTGCGCCACTGCCTGACGCGCAAGCTGACGCCCTCTTCCCCTGACGTTGATGAAGCCCTTGCTTCACCCCGCTCCCAAGTGCGGTCAGCTACATCATCATCAATTTGTGTTTCATTGTCACTGCTGTCCTCATCACCGGTCTTGGTATGCAGAGGCTGATCCCTCACAACATGACCTCCCATGCCACTCTCCGCATCTATACTTTGCCGCACCGCATCTATACTTTGCAGCATACTGCAAGAAGCAGGGGATATTGGCCCCATTTCTTCACTGCCAAGTAGCTGCTGACTGCCCTCCTCAAATTGTTCATCCTCGCTATATAGTGGCGCTGAGCCCAGACCACATAGTAGATCTCTGGCTGAGGGAACTGGATGGGGCAGAGGCAATTTGAGGACAGGTGAGAGACGCTGACCCGCTCCTGGGCCATGCCAACTAAGGGTTGTGTCTGACGTTCCCACCGACTCTTGGCTGGGGTTGTCAGATGTCATCTGGGAGGAAGTGGATGACCTAGTCAACCAATCAAGAACCATTGGGTTGCTGAACAACACATGGCCGCTAGATGACAGCGGCAGTTCTGGCCACACCGAGTGACCCCTGCTGCAACATCCCCTTGCTGTGCTGCGACCTGGGCCTGCTCCAGTAATGTTTGTGCCACTGCCACTCGCAGGTGAAGAGCCTGCCACCTCTCTGACTGATATACTGTTTGTTCTAAAATGTACAGACACTGTTTGATGAAGATATTTGACTCCAAATGAACCCAATAACAAGCTTGGGTAACCCTTGGATATAGATTGCGCTCCACAAATGGGCAGGAAAAATTTACTTGTATGTGCCGTTTAAAAACACAGTGTATTTTACTGAATATAAAAGCACAAACAGGCTTAATTAACCTTCGGATATGAATTATGCTACAGGCAAATTTTTTCTTTGGCTGTGAAAAAGAACGTTTATTTTACTAAGTACAACTGCAGAAAAATACTTAGTTAACCCTTTGATGTAAATTGCGCAAAAGAAATATGCTGCCAACAATTACCAGCTTTGCAGCTTTTTAAAACGGTGTGTATTTTACGGAACACAACAATAGAAAAACTTGTAATTAACCTTCGGATATGAATTATGCTACAGGCAAAATTTCTTCTTTGGTGGTGAAAAGGAACGTTTCTTTTAGTGACCACAACAGCAGAACAATGCTTAATTAACCCCTGGATCTAAATTGCGCAAAATAAATGAGCAACCAAAACTTAAGTGGTATTTGGATTGTAAAAACGCTGTTTCTTTAACTGAATACAACAGGAACAGGCTTCGATAACCCTTGGATATTCAATGTGCTCAAGAACTGAGCAGATAGCATTAAAATGTATATGCAGCTGCATTGAACGCACACTGGACTTCAGATCCAATACCCCACAAAATCAGGATTAGAACGTAAGAGAAGCAGTCTCTGAGACAATCTGTGACACCCCCAAAAATCGCTGTATAAAAGTGAGTTCTTTAGTATGAGATATCACAAGCAGCAGCGGCGGCAGCACCTTCCCTACACAGCACAGTGAGAAGAGTGTGAGGAGCGAGCATGGCGCCCTGACTTATATAGTGCGGTGACGTCACAGAATCAAAACGGTCTCTGATTGGCTTCATCTCTGCACATGTCATGTAGGCTACGCATTTCTTCCTACCAGACTTCTTTGCCCCATGTAATGCCATATGCTCGCAGCCATTTTATCAATCAAAAACACGCTTCGTTCCCGCGAATCACCCCAAACTTCGACTTCGTTCAGAATCGAAGTTCTCCTGAAATTCTAAATGAATTCCACTTCGTTAGAATCAATTCGCCCATCTCTAATTGCGACTATCAAGGTGCATTGCGCAATGGAGGCTCATATCATATCATTACTAGTTTATGTAATGCACCTCAATAGGCACATTGGGCGACATGTATGAACAGGCTTTTCGCCTGTTTTTGGGAGTAAACTGCGCCTCCCGGTCCGAATCCCCCTGTCGGACGCAGGGATGCAGTGTTAGGCGCAGCGTTCGCCACTTTCAGCTGCGCCCCGCATGAAGGGGCGGGCAATGGGCGCGGTGTGGTCGCGGTGTAGGCGTTCCGGGGCGGGACGCGGTGCGCTTGAAAACCCAGAGGCATGTACGATCGCGGCTCGCCAAAGTGCGGCGCAATGCAGCGCTCTGCAGCTCCGACAAGCAGACCTAGTTTATATTGGTCTAAATGCTCCGGCGGCGGCGAAGTGAAGCAAGAACATAACATGAGAGGAAGCATACAGAAGATCGCAACAGAAATCTCGGCGCTCAGCTCCGTGCGGCAGGAGTATGATTCCAAAAAAATCGCCTTTATAAAGGTGGAAAACATTCTCAGAAAAGAGCTCAACCTCAAAAATAAAAAAATATAAAAAAAAAAAAACTTTCCAAAAATCTAGAACGGCACAATATCAAGAATTAGGAGATTGGACATTTCCGGGAAATTCCGTACTTCGAAGTCTGAAAGCTATTCTCATTGGTCGGCTGATGCCGGCCAATCAGCATAGGAGCGACAGTGAACCATTAAAACCTATGGAGAACTATTGACCAATCAGAATTAAAGGCGGGACAGTTCAACATACAGTAAAAATGCAGAAAAGAGCTGATTGGCTGAGCTAGCGGGGGCTTGGCTGTCTCGGCCAATCAGAATAGGAGCGACAGGGACCCATTATATCCTATGGAGAAGTTTGAACCAATCAACATCAAAGGCGGGACAGTTCAAAATACAGTAAAAATGCTGAAAAGAGCAGATTGGCTGAGCTAGTGGGGACTTGGCTATCCCAGCCAATCAGAGCGCAAGCTATTTCTCCCATTGTAGTCTATGGAGAGATCGGCGCAATGCAATCTCGGCGCTCAGTGCCGTGCGGACTGGAGTATGAATAAAAAATTAATTTTTATTAAGTGTAAAACATTATCAGATAAAGCGCTGAAACCTTCTCTAAAAATAAATCAGTTAAATCCATAAAAACGTGTTTGTCGCCGAGACCGGTGCTACATAAGGAATTGCCATAGAGAGAATTGCCGGGAAATACAGTAATTCAAATAGTTTAAGCTCTTCTGATTGGTCGGCATAAACCAGCCAATCAGAATAGGAGCGACAGTGGCCCATTCTAACCTATGGAGGAGAATTGACCAATCAGAATAGGAGCGACAGGGACCCATTATATTCTATGGAGAAATATTGACCAATCATATTCAAAGGCGGGATAGTTCAAAATACAGTAAAAAGGCAGAAACGAGCTGATTGGTTGAAGCGGCGGGGGCTCGTCCAGCTTAGCCAATCAGAGCGCGAGCTACTTTCTCATAGAGTTCTATGGGAAAAGAAATGCAGAGCGAGCTCTGTTTGTGATTGGATAAGTTAAAAGAGGCGTGGTTATTTGGACCAATGGGAGAGCGAGCGACGCTCCTATGGGTTTTCTAATGCAATCTGAAATAAAACTGTACATGGCCGAAATCAAATGATAAGACTACAGAAGTTGTCCCCATGTGTATAAATGGTATAAAACAATGACCTTCATTAGTCTTTATAAAAAAACAGTAAATCTTTGTTAAGACAATTAAAAAACAGATTGAAATACCCCCAAAAAAAACACTAAATAACTCATGCAATAGAAGAATATAGTCTTAAAATATATATCTTGGTACAGTAATTATCAAGACTCTTTATGAAGCTGCTTGAAATGGCGACATACATTGGAAGATAATCTCCTAGCAAGTGGGTCCACTTCATTTAATTGAGATAATGGTTTAATTAATATTTTTTGTGTGCCGGTCTTATATTCACCAAAAAGCTTGTAGGTAGTCCTTCATTGTTGTTTTTTTTATCTTTACATGCAGTAGGGAAGAAAAGTATTTGATAAACTGGCAATTTTGCAGGTTTTCCCACCTACAAAGAATGGAGAGATCTGTAATTTTTATCGTAGGCTCACTTCAACTGTGGGAGACACAATCTAAAGAAGATTCCAGAAAATCACATTGTATGATTTAAAAAAAAATTAATTTGCATTTTATTGCATGAAATAAGTGTATCACCTGCCAGGCAGCAAGATTTCTCGTTCTCACAGACTTGTTACATTTTCTTTAAGAAGCCCTCCTACTCTACACTCTACACTCTACATTACAATTAAAAAATACACCTGTCCACACACTCAATCACACTCAAACCTCTCCACCATGGCCAAGACCAAAGTACTGTCTAAGGACGCCAGTGACAAAATTGTAGACCTACAAAAGACTGGGATGGGCTGCAGGACAATAGACAAGCAGCTTTGTGAGAAGGCAATGACTGTTGGTGCAATTATTAGAAAATGAAAGAAACACAAGATGACTGTCAATCTTGCTCACTCTGAGGCTCCATGAAAGATAACGCCTCGTGGGGTAAGGATGATTCTGAGAAAGGTCAGGAATGAGCCCAGAACTACAAAGGAGGACCTGGCCAATGATCTGAACAGAGCTGGGACCACAGTCTCAAAGATGACCATGAGTCATGGATTAAAATTAGAGATGAGCGAATTGATTCTAACGAAGTGGAATTCGTTTAGAATTTCAGGAAAACTTCGATTCCGAACGAAGTCGAAGTTTGGGGTGATTCGTGGGAAAGAAGCTTGTTTTTAATTGATAAAATGGCTGCAAGCACATGGTGTTACATGGGGCAAAGAACTCTGGGAGGAAGAAAGAAGTACCCTAAATGAAATGTACAGCGATGAAGCCAATCAGAGACTGGCGGGATTCTGTGACGTCACCCGCACTATATAAGTCCGGACGCGACGCTGGCAGTTCACACTCCTCTCTCTGTGCCATGTTGTAGCTGCTGCAGCTGCAGTAGCTGAGATCTCACACAAAAGAAAGAACTTTTATACAGCGATTTTTGGGGGGGTGTCACAGCTTTTCTCAGAGACTACTTCTCTTACGTTCTAATTTTGATTTTGTGGGGTATTGGAATTGAAGTCCAGTGTGCATCCAATTCAGCTGCATACACATAGTAATGCTATCTGCTCAGTTCTGGAGCATACTGAATATCCAAGGGTTATCTAAGCCTGTTTTTGCTGTTGTATTCCGTTAAAGAAACAGCGTTTTTACAATCCACATAGCTGATAATTTTTGGAAGCTCATTTCTTTTGCGCAATTTATATCCAAGGGTTAATTAAGCGTGTTTCTGCTGTTGTAGTCAGTAAAAGACAAAGTGTTTTTCAACGCCAAAGAAGACATTTTTTCTGCAGCATAATTCATATCCGAAGGTTAAGATTTTTTTCTGCTGTTGTAGTCAGTAAATTCACGTCGTTTTAACACGCCACATACCTGTTAGTTTTTGGCAGCTCATTTCTTTTGCGCAATTTAGATCCTAGGGTTAATTAAGCATGTTTCTGCTAATGTAGTCAGTAAAAGAAACTGTTTTTTTCAACGCCAAAGAAGAACATTTTTTTACAGCATAAATCAAAATCTAAATGTTAATTAAGCGTTTTTCTGCTGTTTTAGCATTTAAATTTAAAGGTCTTTTTTTCCCACGCCACATACCTTTTTTTTTTACCCAAAGGGTTAGCCAACCCTTTTTAGGGGGTTTTCTTTGGGGGCAAAAAACAAGGTGTTTATTTTTTAATAAAAGATATTTTCATTAAACGTCTGTACATTTTTGAACAAACAGTATGTCAGACAAGATGGCGGGGTTTCTTCACTTTGCGAGTGGCAGGGGCACAAACTTTTCCGGGACAGGCACAGTTCGCAGCAGAAAGGGGGACGTCAACCGGGGATCACCCCGGTGAGGCCAAAAACTGCTGGTGTCAACTATTTGGCCGTGTTTTTGACCAGCAACCCAAAAGGGATTTCCCTTATTGGTTGACTGGGTTATCCACTTCCCCCCAGTTTAACATCTGACAACCCCACCAAGAGTCGGTGGGAGGGGGGCAGGGGCCCCCAAACTGTCCTCAACCCGCCTTTTTGCCCCACCCTTTTTCCCCAAACAAGAGTTACTTTGTGGTCGGCCTTCAGCCCCCACCACACCGTGACGTTAAACAATTTGAGGAGGACATTCAAGCAAAATTGGCCCAGTTAAAAAGGGGGGCCAATTTTCCCCCTGTTTCTTTTGCTTTAGGGGGCCCAAAGTATGGGATTTTGGAGAGGGGCATGGGGGGTCATGTTGGGGGGGCCCACCCCTGAAATTCCCAAAAGCCCGGGTGATGAGGACAGCAGTGACGATAAAAACACAAATTGAGGATGATGTAGCCCGACCGCTTTTTGGGGAGGGGGTTGAAGCAAGGGTTTCATAAATCCCCAGGAAAGGGAGGGCGTCAGCTTGCCCCCTCAAAGGGGTGCGGCCACCAATTTGGAATGTGGCCGTGAGCACCCGGGGAACCCGGCATCCCGGAAGTCGGGAGAAAACCGGCCAAAGGGGGTAGAAAACCCGCTTTGCGGGTTTCCCAAGATAAAAGCGGCACGGGGGCTCAGCGAGGAAAGCGGGGGTAGTGCCCCAAATGGGGACCCTTTGGCGGTAAAAATCACTATTTGGGGTGGGGTGACATTTCTTTGCTAAGACACGGGAGGAACCAAATTAAAGGTATATTTTAAGGAATCGGGGGCAGAAATTGAAGCGTGGCCAGGGAGCTAACTTTGGGAAACCACCCCCCGGGCGTAAACACATGCAGCACCCACCATCCGGGGGCCCTGGGGGAAAACGGGGCCCCTTAAAATGGGTATTTCCCACCCTTTGCCGCCGCAGCAGCAGCAGCGCCCGTGGCACGCTCCCTTTTAAAGCCATTTAAAGGGCTCCACCCCCTTTTGCAGAAGGGGCTTTTTCTCTTTGCCTCATCCCCCGGCCCCAGATGCCCCTCCCTCCTTGCTACTCAGGGCCGCCGGGCAGTTGTTAAAAGAAGCGATTGCAAAGAGAAACAGTTTGCACCCCAACCACCCTAAGGTGCAGAAGCGACGGGGTCCTGTCCAAAATTTTTGGGGTACGGCCGTCCACCCCTTTTTCCAAAAATGGTGGACTCCGCCCGTTGGGAAAATTAAGGGCCTGTGCGACCCGAGGTGGGATTTTCCAAGCCAATTTCTTTTCCAAAAAGGCAGTACCACCCCTTCCCCAAATATGTATAACAAAAGGGGCCCCCCAGTCCTTGAGCTTATGGGTTTTTTTTCCCAATGGGGCCCCAGGGCCCAGCGGGGACGTCTGGGCTGTAACTAGGGGTCGGGGGCCAGTACATGCCCCTTTTTTGGGCCCATTTGAGTGAATTTGTTTTCCCTGCCCACCACCCCAACAACTTGAAAGGAGACGCCGCTTTCTCCTCCACTTGCCCAAAACGGGCTCCCCCTGTGCCCATGTCCCCCTTTCCTCCCCACCACACCCCACCATCTCGCCTCCACAAGTTTTTGCCCCAAATCAAAAACCAAAAGGTTTTGGGGCACAGGGGTTTGTCATGCATTTCCCTACCCTGGTTGCCCCCGGCGAACAAAGCCACGGGGGGGAGGAACGTTTCCGCGTCTTTGCAGCAAAAATCGATGTGTGGCTTTCTCTGCCCCAATTTGAAAAATTGGGAAAAAACCATGGGGACGGAAAATTTTGGGAGGAACAGGGTTTGTCAAAACGCTGCACCGAGGAGGGTTGGTCCATGAAACCCCTGCATGGTGCAAAAAGTTTAATCTGGTTGTAAAAATTTTCCTAAAGTCTTCAAACCGTCTTCAAAAGGGTTCTGAAAAGGGCCAGAAACGGTGCATGCATTTTCCTCCTTTCCCAAAAAGCCGGGAACAAAAACCCTCCTCGAGTTCCCACCCAGAACGGCCTCCCCCAACACATGTGTTTTTCGATTTTTCCCAAAACCCATTGGGGTTTCCCAAACCTGCCATTTTTTGGAGGGGGATTGTATGAACAGGAAAAAGGCCTTTAAAAACGTTTTTTTGATGATCCGGGGCGATAGGAGTTATCCCCTGTGTAACTTTGACGTCAGTCAAGTGGCTCATGCGTGACCTCTTTTTACTGGGGGAAATTTGAGGAGGCGACTTTTTTTGTCATTCCCCCGGCTACGGGATTAAAAAACGTTTTTTTAAAACTGCTTCATGTCCGGAACAGATGATAAAAAATTCGTCTGGGCGGGGGGATGGAGTCGTGGGGGACGGGGGAGAAACTACCGGGGGAAAGCGGGGGTAGCAGTTGTACGGGGCCCCTGGGGCTTGGGGGGCCCCGGGGTCCTGCTCCCCCGGTCCGCAAAACCCCGGAAAATCCCGCTCCGGGGCCCCGCCGGCGTAAAATTAAACAGTTCACTGGGGTGGGGGGGGAAAGCTGGGGGGCCCGGGCCGCATACTCCCTCGATCCCGGGGGGCCCCCCCAGGAAAAAAACTGTTTTTTAAAAACATTCTCCCAATAATTGGGGGAACCAAAAAAAGATTTTGTGGGAAAATTTCAGCAAAGGGTCGGAAAACCGAATTTTGAGAAAGTCGCCCATCTCGTTTTAAAAAATTTTTCCCGGGCACGTAAGGCCCCCGTTCACCCCATCACATTTTCGGGGGCCCCTTTTTGAAGTTTTTCAATGACCTTTTTGGTGCTCCAAGGGGGCCAGGGGAAAAGGTTATTTTGGTCAGAGGGAAAACCAAAAAGAACATATTGGATCAAATTCCACTCGACATGTTTTGGAGGAAAAAAAGGATTAGTACAACCCAAGAATACAATCCCAACCATAAGTCATGGTGGTGGTAACATCTTATTTTAGGAAGATCAAGACTGGGTCTTTTCCTAAGTGAACCATGACCTGAAAGCACACAGCCAGGGCAAATAGGACTGCCTGTAAGAAGCATTTCAAGGTCCTGGAGTGGCCTAGACCTGAACCCAATAGAAAATCGTTGGATGGAGCTCAAACTTAATCCCTGCTGCAGTGTGTGATAACTTGGTCAAGAACTACATGAAATATCTGACCACAGTAGTTGCAAACAAAAGTTTTCTGTACCAAATATTAAGCTCATGTTTTTCTATGTACCTATAAAAACTTATTTCATGCCATAAAATGCAAATTTATTATTTAAAATCATACAATTTAGATTTTCAGATTGTTTTTTTAGATTCTGTCTCTCACAGTTGAAGGGTACCTAGGATAAAAATGACAGGTCTCTACATTGTTTGTAGGCGGGGAAACTTGCAAAATTGCCAGTGTATCAAATACTTACTTCCTTTTAGATTTTTGTGTATTGTTTGGTTCTATATATTCAATTTATCCAATTTTAATGTGACTTACTTCACCCAATATATCTTTTAAGACTATACTCTTAATTGTGTGGGTCATTTGTTATTTTGCTTCCATATGTTGGGTTTCACTTTGTTTGTATACATACAATTTAGTGACTTTTTGGTGGTGTTTCACCCTCTGCCTTTTAATTATTTTCAACAAAAATGTATTAATTTGTAGACTCTAATAAAAGTCTCATACTATTGAGGTGAGCAATTACATAAGGTGTGGTCGTTTCTTCTATGAGATACCTATGCGTGGCATCAGAGAGCAATGGGGGTTTCTTTGTTTAACCCTTTCAACCACCATGACGTACCCATACGTCATGGTGGTGGTAAGGAGATGTGTAACAGGATCGCACGCTACCCTGAACCAGCTGCTGGTTTTAGCGCAATTGCAGCAAACACCCGGCACTCAACTTTGCCAGCGCGGGGGGTGCACCACCCCCCTGCGCTGTTTAAAAAAATCCCTTTAGACCCACAGCAAAAGGATGCCGCTGCGTCTAAATGAATCCAGACACAAGATCGCTAATGTTCCCGCTGGGCTAACATGGGGCAGCGGTAGCCTTGTGAAGGCTCCGATCGCTGCCATGCTCTCGTTTGCCCAACTTCGGGCCCGAAACAGGCCCGAAACAGGAAGTGGGGAAAATGCCATCTTGGTACAGCTTAATACATTGTCTATGCAATGCATTAGGTTGTATTAATGATCACGTCCCCTAGTGATAAAGCGCTATAGGGGGACTTAATGTTAAAGTAAAAAAAAATTATAATAATAAAGTTTTAAAGTGTAAACAAAAAAGTATTAAAAGTTCAAATCACCCCTTTCCCCCCAATTTACAAATATAAACAATAAAAAGAGTAAAAAAGTTACACCAAGTTGGTATTTTTGCCCCGGCGTCCGAAAAAGTCCCAATCTATAAAAATATAACATCATTTATCCCGTACACTGAACACCGTAGAAGAAAAAAAAAATTCCAAACGCCAAAATTGCATTTTTTTGGTCATTTCATGTCCTATAAAAATTGGAACAAAAGTGATCAAAAAAGTCGCATGCATTCCAGACTGCTAGCATTAAAAATGTTAATGCTTTCAGCCTGCAAAAAAATGCATCCTCATGACGTCCCAAGGTGTTTTATTAACAAAAAATTTATTTTTTCACAAAATGGCGCTGAGCGGCCAAGTTTCAAATAAAAAAAAAGTTTGGAATTTTTTACGCCACCAACATAAAGGCAACCCTACAATTTGTGCATTGCCGGATGTGTATCAACCTTTAGAATACAGATAACACATCATTTTACTGAAGATTGAATGCCGCAAAAACAAAACTCCCGCAAACATGGTGCAAGTAAATTTTTTTTTACATTTTGCCCCACTTAGAATTTTTTTGCCGTTCCCCAGTATATTCTATATTAATATGAATAACACTACTGGAAAGTACATCTTGTCCCGCAAAAAAATGCCCTCATATGTCTATGTAGGTGAAAAAATTTAATTTTTATGACTTTGGGAAGGCAAGGAGGAAAAAAAGAAGAGTAAAATAATTTTTTTGGTTTGTGTTAAAGGGCTAAAAGAGTTTCTCAAATATTGTGCTAAACCTGGTCAATGTGACCTTAAAAAGCATCTGTGGTTTTGTATTTAGATTTATTTTGAGATATTTTGTAAACCATTAATTCACATTTTCCAATGTAGAAAGTTCATAGTAATTATGCTAAATATCTCATGGTAATAAATGCCGAATATATTTCATTGTTTACCAAAACATTGTCACAAAGTTGCCGTCTTACATTGTAAGTAATGAAAACAGTCCTATTCTACTCATGGAAGCTAATAATGGAACATAGAGTCGGGAAATGATATAAGCAAGCAGAAATAGAACACCAGAAAACATTAATAAACTGCATAACTAATATATGTGCAAATTAGGCTTAATTTGTTTTCTTGACAGGCAATTATTCAACAGCATTTTACTGTTATTTTCAACAGCAGTTTATGGATTTTGGCTTCTTGATGCTTTCCTGGCCCCTGAATTTGTGAATTGATTATTTTATTTTGAACTTTAAAAATGCTACTTTATAATACTTGCTTCCTGATTTTAAAGGAAAACAGCTAATTAGTTATTTGACCAATCTGTAAAATCCTTGGAACACTTCAAGTGATAGTTGAAAACTACTAGTGTTGAGCGATTACGTTGGCTATCGACATCGGGCGATAGTCGATAGTCGGCCACCATCGATAAGGTTTTTCGATAGTGAGCAGTCGAATAATGTAGCGATGACCAATAAAGACTATGTTAGAACATCAACACCTTCATTCTTACACCCAAACATTGCTGGAGAAGCTGGAATTAACAAGCCACAACCAGTCAAATGGATAACTGCTACAAACTTAGGTCACAACACTTAGTGCTTATAAAAGCCACAGAAAAAAAAGTCACACACATTCACAATCCCTGTCTTGTACCACAAGCAATACCCTTAAAAACCTGCAACACCACCCAACAAATTAAAAGTGCCAGAAGGCAGTATTATTTGAACCATCATTTTAACTTGAACTGGACATTGAATATCCCTGTCCTGAACGCAGCAATACCCTAAAAACCTGCATGACCCGCAATTAAAAATTGCCGGAAGAAAAGTAGTCCTTTGAACCATCATTTAAGTGAACTGGACATTGACAAACACTGTCCCTGGACAGCAGCAGACCCTTAAACCTGTCCCTGACCCACAGATTAAAAAGTGCCGAAAAAAGGAGTCTTTCAACAACCTTTTTAGTTGAACTGTACATTGACTAAACTGTCCCTGGACGCAGTATGACATAAACCTGTCCTGACCCCCAGATTAAAAAAGTGCGAAAAAGGATCTATCAACCACCATTATAGATGAACTGAACATAGCAAACCCTGGTCCTGGACCGCAGCATGACCCTTAAAACCTGTCTGACCCCAGATTCCAAAAATGCCGGAAAAACAGTCTTTCAACCACCATTTTAGTTGAAACTGAACATTTGACTATACCTGTCCGGACCGCAGTATGACAAATAACCTGTCCGACCCCCAGATTAAAAATGCCGAAAAAGGAGTCCTTCAAACACCATTTTAGTTGAACTGGACATAAACTGTCACAGTCCTGGGCCCACAGTATGACCATTAAACCTGCAGACCCACAGAGTAAAAAGTTCCGGAAAAAGGAGTCGTTCAACCCACCATTTTAGTTGAACTGGACCATGACTATACCTGTCCTGTGCCACAGCATGACCCAGGGCCGAGTTACAGTGTGTGCGGTGAGAGCCCAGTGGCTGGGCGTCTGTCCATCCCTAAAAAAAAATTAACCACGCAGGTTAAAATGCCCCTTAATGACCGCAGCAAACGTAAAACTGTCGTGCTGAAGCAGAGTGGAGGAAGCGGAAGTGTGAGAACTCCATCCTACCTCAGTACACAGTCAAGACCCTGGGTAGCGCCTTGCCCCTCCGTAATGAGTGTGGAACCAATGAGCTCACATGGAAATACTTGGGTTAACGCCCTGTTCCCCCAGTGCCCTTTTTCTTGTGCATTCTTTTTCTCATTTACTCACGTGCTGGAGAAAATTGTCTCTAGTAACCTTTGTTTCTCTGTCCGTGCTCCATACTCCATGTTGTCCTCTGAATTAACAACATCTGGATCCAAAGTTTCCTGTAACCTCCCTGTACAATTCAAGAGGGAATTTTTTTACCACTATTTTTGTACTGCCAAGTTTTTTATGTAGTTTAATTCATAGAAAACACATTTTTAAAATAGGATGGGAATCACCACCATGTCTTTGTTTCTCTTTTTTTAAATGATTAAATGGGTTGTCCTCAAAACAGTGGATTGATAGCTATGTTAAAGATCTAGCAAAAACAAGTCAATTTGCAATATGTGTCCATTATCAGTGTCTTGTCCTACCAATTCCTGTTTCTGACAGCACATCACCCATGAGCCACTCATGACATTTTGAAGAACAAATGTCGGTTAGAAACAACATTTTTTTTATAATAGGAACCTGTAGCATAGTTGCTTTCAAACAAAATGCCCCCAAAAATTCCAAAGCATGACCCTTGAAACTACTTGGACAATTTTGAAGAACAAATTGTCTGTTCGAAACATCATTTTTTTAATAATGAGACCTGTAAGTATAGCTGCATTTTCAACGCAAAATGCCCCCAAAAATTCAATCATGACCGCTTGAGCCACCTTTTGGACAATTGTGAAGAACAAATGTCTTTTGAAACAACATTTTTTATAAAAGGACCTTATTAATGCGCATTTCAAAGCAGCAATGACCGAAAAAATTTATAAAAATGATTCTCATCACTGTTAAAAATTGGGAGACGAGATAATGCCAGTTAGAACCACATTTCTATCCCAAAAGTGACCATGATAATATTGCTGTAACTTACAGCTACATTGAACCCCAAAAAAAATTATAAATATGACTTCTCAGCCACTATAAAAATTGTGAGGAGAAATCCCACTTAAAAAGCCACATTTCCATTCCAAAGGACCAATCATTATAGCTGAATCACACAACAACAGACCTCAAAACCATTGACCAAAGCGTAAAACCCCTTCTTAATATAAAGTGAGTAAATGGAAAACAGTGTTGTCATAAAAACCTGCTGTCCTTTTACATCACTCACAGCTAAACCAGCAAAATGAACTGTTGGAAAAGAGAATAAAAATTGCACAGTACAAAATGATCATTTTAAAAAAGTTTCCCAGAGGACCATTTTCTGTTTGAAAAAGAATGTGAAATTAGACTGGCACTAATCGGTGACCTCTCGGCAATTGGGCCACACATCATCAGAGATCCATGCCTGATTCATCATGAAGAACAGTCAAAGATCCACATTATCTGTGGAAAGACCGGATGCGTTTGTTCTGTAATGACTCCTCCAGCTGTTCTGAAGGTCCGCTCAGATTTGAACGCTGGCTGCTGGCAGGACAACACCCAATGGCGTGACTAGCCAGCGACGGGCATTCGTCGCCATTTTGGATACCCAGAAGTCTATTGGTCCGGAACACATCCCAAAAACATTGAGTTGAGACGCAGATAGTCGTGCACCATGATCTTAAGCGATCTCTGTGTGTGGATGTGGTGGCCCTGCATTGCATGCATTGGTGAAGGTGGTAACAAAGATTGCCAGAGGTCACCCCATTAGGCTTCTGCCACCTTGCCTGCTGCTGCCGCTACCCCTACTTGGCACACTACTGGCTGTCACTTCGCTGATGTTTGTTCCAAACCGTGAACATTTGGGGAAAGTGTAGCAGACGAAACAGATGTCGCCAGTTGATCAATCAGCAAGGTCTCCATTTCCAGCAATTTTACTCTCAATTGGGTGGGTACAGGAAAGTGCTGATTTTTTGTTTTGTACCGGGGATCCAGTAGGGTGGCCACCCAGTAACTGTTGTTCATTTCGATGACCTTAATCAGGATCAATTTAGGAAAAGGAGCATACCAAGCACTCATGTGAGAGAATGGAGCCTTGATTTTCCCCAATCCCTCTGGTCAAGGGCACAAGCAACTGATCATCCTCAACTTCCTCTCCTCCGCCTCAAATTCGCGCCAACCGTCTTTCCAAGGCAGGGACGTCGGTAACATACGTGTGTCTAGGAATACCTCCTCCTCCTTCCTCCTCCTCCGCTGCCTCCGGCACCAAGCATCAACACAGCCTGACTTGCCTGAGATGATGCAACCCTGAGAGCTGATCCCACCATTGCACTATCTCTGGACCCCGAACCACGCCTAATATGAAGACCGATGAAATTGTGAAACTGTCTGTGCCATGTGGGATTGGACTGAGGAGAAAGGCTCCGTGTCCGTCATCTGCGTCCTTCTCCTCCCCCCCCCTCCGTCGCTGGCCGGGAACCAGTTGTTTCAGAGTGTCCAACGATCGTTCCCGAACTAAGATCACCACAATGCTCATGCTGACAAGGGCAATGGTCCGCACTGACATTTTGGTGGCTTTCTTTCAAAACTCGCAAGGATGGTGCAGAGGCTCTTTCACCTGCCTCCACTCTTGGTGGCTCAACAACCCCGAGGTCCGCACCGCTGCAAGTCAGGCCATGTTTCACTTCGTTACTGCGTAAATGGCCATTGCGCAGCTGCCACAATTCTGGATCATGTGGATGGTGGAATTCCAGCGTGTTGCCACAATCAACAATGAGACGTTGACGGGAGGCCCGAGCTGACCTGCAACCAGACCAGGCGGGACGAAGCAGGGTGCGAACTGCGGTAGTGCGTAACACTTATGACTTCGAGCCTTCCTCCAGCAGGCAGTCCAAACCGGGTTGCATCTTTAGAAAAAAAGAAAATTTTTTCTGGACGACAAGGATCATGACATGTACCAGGCAAGGATGTGCTCCAGCCTAACCGAACTTAAGGGCGGGGCCAGCAGATTTCGCCCTTATCGCACACCTCCATGCCTGGCACAGGTTTTTTGGCACCCATGCCAGCGTCTCGGCTCTGTTGCGGAGAGCCCGTCCACAGCTCCTGACCTGTGTGTGACGGTCTACAAGAACAGGATTAAATTTTCAACACGGCCTGGATTCTCTGGGCACAGTGATGCCACCATAGGAACCTTGGGTGAAGAACCCTTCACCACCTCGCGATTTTGAAGAGCGAGCGCCGAGCCTGAAGCCCAACCGGTCACTCCCCAGGACATCCACCCACTCACCCATTGACTGTCACAGAGATATAGCGCCTTGGCCGTGATTACTAAGTCCAAGAGTCGGTCGTGCAGGTCGACAAACAGGGCGAAGGGAGAAGGTTAGGATGGGTCTTCAAGTTGGTGTTTGTGAGGTACTACTCCGGTCGACGGTGGAGGCGGAAGCGGAGGCTGATCCCTGATCATGACTCTGAGAGACATGGGCACGGAAGGAACGCTTGGTGGTTGGCTGAGGAGGCGGAGACAGAAGGGAGGTGACAGTGGTTGGAGGCCCACGTCGGTCTGGCCTTTTTTGGCCAAGTGTTTACCCTCCATTTCAACACATCATTCGCTGCATGTGATAACATTTGTTGGTCGGTTCACACCTAAGGTTCTTGCCTCTATTAATGCGTTAAGGCAAAGGCGGCATTGACATCGCGGGTGAATCAGAGGCTTGGTCAAAAGGCCCAGGCTTGAGAGTTCCTGGACCTTATTGACGGCGATAGAGCGAGGAGCTGGTTTGCGCTGTCCGTAGGCTGCGAATCATATCAGTGGACTTCTGCGAACCGCTCCTGCCACCCTTTTTGAGTCGAACTCGTACTGAACACTACGCCCCAACGTCATCTCCTCGACCAGTGATGAAGCGCTTCGCATAAAAATTGCTGCTGAACAGACCACGTTTGGATCCGCAAGTCGTCATCATCATCATCAACACAGGTTACTTTCGTCGTCCTGACATTTCTGCATCAGGAGCTTCTGGCTTACAAGCAAGAGGGACTGCAAGGCTTTTGCCGATCCGCAACCGGCTTTTTTGCCGATTGAACCGGCTTCCTGTCTCCTCCTCTGATGCATCAGTAACTGGGCATCAGAGCGAGAAAATCAATCCTCTTTGGCCTCTTGATCTTTTAACATGCCTTCTGACCCCAACCAACATTTTGTCACAAAGAGTCCTTCAGAAATGGATTATCCACAGTGGTGGGTACACGAGTTGAACATTTGGGCTGCTTCCCTGTTGGACGGATGCGGTGATGCTGATGACGTACAATTGTGGCCGAGACCTGGAGGACGAGGATTAAGATATGCTGAAGGACAGATTGGCGACGCTGTTCGTTCTGAGATTCACAGGGCCCTGAACCCAGCGATGACAGGCCTTTTACGGTCCTGCACTGATGATCCGCTCATGCGTGTTGTCGCCAGCACTGGAAGGAAGCACCTTCACTCATATACCTCTACCTCCATTCCTACCCCCCCCTCTTTGCTCTCTACCACCTGAATTCGATCCATGTTCAGAAAAGATAAAAATTTGATAAGAACGAAGGAGTTTTCTGGAAAGTCTCATACTAAAAGACGGCACAAATCACTAGCTAATTCTCAAATCCCTCAAATCAAAGAAAATTGCTGGATTCAAATAAAAACTGAAAAAGTAGATCTAATCAGAGTCAACAAAGCGGGCCTGCGCCAAAGTGAAAAAACACTTATCTGAAATGTAATCGGATACTAAAAAGTATTTTTTGGGCACCTATCAATTCACCTGTTGGTAACCACACAATTGCTGGATATCAAATATTAACTTAGCAAGGTGGCTCTATCACAAATCTGGAACTGGGAAAAAGGCAAAAAACCGTATCTGTAATTATTTGGATAATAAAAGGTAATTTTTGCACCTATCAATTCAGCATCACCTTGGTGACTACAAAATTGCTGTATTCAAATTATTAACTGCAAAGTAGATCTATCAACAAAGCGCCTGCGCCAATAGTGGAGAAACATGTATCTGAAAGTATTCGGATAATAAAAGATATTTTTTGGCACCTATTCAATTCACCTGGGTGTACTAAAAAATTGCAGTAATTCACATTTAAGGCAAGGTGCCTCAATGAACAAAGCTGTAGTGCAACCAAAAGTCAAAAAAACACGTATCCTGTAAAGTATTCGGATAATAAAAAGAATTTTAAAGGCACCTATCA
Source organism: Phyllomedusa bahiana (assembly GCA_025379985.1). Classification (NCBI taxonomy): domain Eukaryota; kingdom Metazoa; phylum Chordata; class Amphibia; order Anura; family Hylidae; genus Phyllomedusa; species Phyllomedusa bahiana. Next base: position 3,305 of record JAODAL010020630.1, on the reverse strand, counting down.
TTCACCTGTGGTAACTATTGTTTGAGCGATTGGCGTTTGCTATCGAGATCGATCGAATCGATCGTCGGCCGCTATCGATAAGGATTTTCGATAGTGATCTTCGATTTATGCGCGATGACCATTAAAGTCAATGGGAGAGCAACAACACCTTCATTATTACACCCAAACAAGTCTGGAGAAGCAGAAATTAACATCCACATAACAGTCCAAATGGATACGTGCTACATCTTAGGCAACACCTTTGTTATAAAAGTCACAGAAAAAAAGTCACAGACCATTTACATCCATGTCTTGAACCAGCAGCCTACCCTTAAACCTGCATCCCCACAAATTAAAAAGTGCCAGAAGGCATATGATTGCACCATCATGTTAACATGAACTGGACAATTGAAAATATCCCAGTCCTGGAACGCAAGCATGAGCCCCAACCTGCATGTCCCCCCATTAACAAAGGCCGCAAAAAGGAGTCTTTAAACCACCATTTTAGTTGAACTGGACATTACTAACTGTCCTGGGCCACAAAGCAAATGAGCCCCAAACCTGCAACGACCCCCAATTTAAAAAGTGCCCGAAAAAGGAGTCTTCGAACCACCATTTTAGTTCACTCTGGAACATTGACTATACCTGTCCTGGGTCACTAGCATGAGCCCCAAACCTGCAAAGACCCCCACATTTAAAAATGCCGGAAAAAGGAGTCCTTTCACCACCATTTTAGTTTTCACTGACTTGACTATACCTGTCCTGGTGCCACAGCATGAGCCCCCCAATCCTGCAATGACCCCCACACATTTTAAAAAGTGCCGGAAAAAGGAGTCCTTTCAAAACCACCATTTTAGTTTCACTGGGACATTGACTATACCTGTTCCTGGGCCACAGCAAAGCCCCCAAACCTGCATGACCCCCCACATTTAAAAAGTGCTGTAAAAAGGAGTCTTTCAACCACCATTTTAGTGTTTTCACGGACAAAGACTATACCTGTCCTGGGGCCACAGCTGAGCCCCAAAACCTGCATACCCCCCACATTTAAAAAAGTGTCCGGAAAAGGAGGTCTTTCAACCACCAATTTTAGTTAACTGACATTCACTATACCTGTCCTGGCCACAGCATAGCCCCAAACCGCATGACCCCCCACATTTAAAAAGTGCCGTAAAAAGGAGTCTTTCAACCACCATTTTAGTTTCACTGACATTGACTATACCTGTCCTGGGCCACAGCAATGAGCCACAAAACCTGCATGACCCCCACATTTAAAAAGTGCCCGGAAAAAAGGAGTCATTCAACCACCATTTTAGTTCACTGGACATTGACTATACTTCCTGGTTCCACAGCATGATCCCCAAGCCTGCAAGAACCACACACATTAAAAAAGTTCCGGAAAAAAGAGTCTTTCACCACCATTATAAGTTCACTGACATTGACTATGACCTGTCCCTGGGCCACAGCATGAGCCCCCCAAACCTGCAAGACCCCCACATTTAAAAAAGTGCCCGGAAAAGGAGTCTTTCAACTACCATTATTAGTTTCACTGGACATTGACTATACCTGTCCTGGGCCACAACATGCGCCCCGAAACCTTCATGACCCCCACATTTTAAAAAGTGCCGAAAAAGGAGTCTTTCAACCCCATTTTAAGTTGAACTGGACATTGACTATACGCTGTCCTGGGCCACACCAATAGCCCCAAACCAGCAAGACCCCCACATTTAAAAATATCCGGAAAAATGAGTCATTCAACCACCATTTTTTAGTTTCACTGGACATTGACTATACCTGTCCTGGGCCACAGCATGAGCCCCAAACCTGCATGACCCCCACATTTAAAAAGTGCGGAAAAAGGAGTCTTTCAACCACCATTTTATTTGAACTGGACATTGACTATACCTGTCCTGGGCCACAGCATGACCCAGGTTACAGTGGGTGCGGTGAAAGCCCAGGCTGGCGTCCGTCATCTATTAACACGCAGGTTAAAATGCCCTGATGACGCAGCAACGAAAACTGTCGTGCTGAAGCAGAGTGCGGAAGCGGAAGTGTGAGAACTCCAGCCTTCCTCTGTACACAGTCAATACCTGGGTAGCGCTTGCCCCTCCGTATGAGTGTGGACCAATTGACTCACTTGGAAATACTGGTGGTTAACGCTCCTGTTACACCCAGGTGCCCTTTATCTTGGCATTCTTTTTCTCATTTTACTCAACGTGCTGGAGGAAATGGTCTCTGTACTTTGTTCTCTGTCCGTGCTCCATACTCCATGTCCTCTGAATAACCTACATCTGGTCAAGTTTTCCTGTACCTCCCTTGTACAATTCAGAGGAATTTTTTTAACAGCTATTTTGTACATGCAAGTTTTTTAGTACTTTAATCTAGAAAACACATTTTTAAAATAGGATGGAATCCCACCATGTCTTTGTTTCTCTTTTTTTCATTGTATTAAATGGGTTGTCTCAATACAGGGATTGATAGCTATGTTAAAGATCTTGCAAAAACAAGTCATTTTGCAATATGTGTCCATTAACAGTGTCCTACCTATTCCTGTTTCTGACAGCACCATCACCCTTGAGCCACTCTTGACAATTGTGAAGAACAAAGAAACAACATTTTTTAGAATAGGACCTGTAGTATAGCTGCATGTCACAGCAAAATGCCCCCAAAAATTCAAAGCATGACCCTTGAGCCACTTTGGTCAATTGTGAAGAACAAATGTCTGTTAGAAACAACATTTTTTATAATAGGACCTGTAGTATTGCTGCATTTCAAAGCAGCATGACCCAAAAAATTAAAAAATGACTTCTCAGCCACTGTTAAAATTGTGAGGAGAAAATGCCACTTAGAAAGCCACATTTCTGTTACTAAGGTCCTTGATTATTGCTGTTCATCACAGCAACATACCCCAAAAATTATAAATATGACTTCTCTAGCCACTATTTAAAAATTGTGAGGGAGAAATGCCACTTAGAAGCACATTTCTGTTCCAAAGGACCATAATATTGCTGTATCTCACAGCAAAATGACCCCCAAAAATTATAAATATGACTTCTCAGCCACTATAAAAAATTGTGAGGGAGAAATGCCACTTAGAAGTCACATTTCTGTTCCAAAGGACCATGATTATTGCTGTATTACAAAGCAGCATGACCCAAAAAATTATAAAAATGACTTCTCAGCCACTGTTAAAAATTGTGAGGGAGAAATGCCACTTAGAAGTCACATTTCTGTTCCAAAGGACCATGATTATTGCTGTAACTCACAGCAACAATGACCTCAAAACCATTGGACAATGCAAAACTTCAAAAAAAAGGGGAAAAGGGAAA